>KZ508796.1:18359-45992 GCA_002844005.1 Limosa lapponica baueri | reverse complement strand
AGGGCGCTTATAAGAAAGATGGGAACAAACTTTTTAGCAGGGCCTGTTGCGATAGGACAAGGGGTAGTGGTTTTGAACTAGAAGAGGGTAGATTTAAACACAACATAAGGAAGAAATTTTTTACAATGAGGGTGGTGAAACACTGGCACAGGTTGCCCAGAGAGGTGGTAGATGCCCCATCCCTGGAAACACTCAAGGTCAGGTTGGACGGGGCTGTGAGCAACCTGATCTAGTTGAAGATGCCCCTGTTTGTTGCATAGGGGTTGGACTAGATGACCTTTAAAGGTCCCTTCCAACCCAAACCATTCCATGAGTCTATGATTCTAAGCTCTCTCAGGCTCTGAGTACATTCACAACTTGCAGAGAGAGCCAGGGTGTCCCAGAACATCTGGTGTATTCCCATGCCTTAGGGAGGCACAGAGGAGAAGAAAAACTGCTGGACAACTGGGTTCATCCAAAGATGAGCTTTTGGTATTTTCATAGGACTCACTGCATGGTCCTCTCAGTGAAACACAGGTCCCTACATGCATTTACACACAATATTGAAAAATTTGGCGTAGTTTTATTATTTTTGACATCACTTTTTTAACTTCTTGTATCAGTACGTATGTTCAAAGTGAAAAGAGGTGAAAGCTGTGATAACAGAAAGGGCCACATTGTCCCTCACTGCAGGCTCTGTGTTAGATATATTAGATGCACAGCGATACACACCACAACATCATGTTATTGCATGGGAACAATATCCTGAGGCACTTGACGTCAGTTCCTCCTGCATGCATAAAGCAAACAGTCACATGGCATCGCCGGGGTGTTTTCTTTTCCTCTACAGAAGAGATTCTGTTTGCAGACCCCGGTTGAGGGCTCGGCAGCCACCTACAGAGGCACATCAAAGGAGGCCCCCCACAGCTGCAAAGGGAAACTGGCTGGGATTACACAGAGACACCGCAGCACAGAGGAACTTCGCAGCCAGCTGGGTGCATAAAGAGCTTGATACAGCGAGAAACGGCCTAATGCAAGCCCCTTTCCCAGTGAAGCTAAGGCTCCTCGCATATGGAAGGGACTGAGGAAAAAAAAACCAACAACTCAAGAATGCTAATCTTTCTCCATTTGCACATGAAGTTTTCTGCTTTTAGTATGATTTGATTTTGACTGACAGATTTTACTAACGGTCTTTTTGCCTATTCTATATCGAAGTGGGTACTGCATGTGAAATATAAGAACTTGTTTCTGTAAGAAAAGGAAGATATCTAACGGATCAAGATTATACACAATTACTACTGAACATTTCAAAACCCAAACAGAAGCTAACATACATCACCATTGCTAAAGAAATTGTAGATATACAAAAATAAAATTACAAAAATAAAGTGTCTAGACTAATTAAAGGATATATGAGTTTGGATAGAAACAAAGACCCTATTTCTGCATGTCTTTAAGTACATTTGTAGTGTCATAACTCTCAACATACACTCCTGTCTCAGTTACTAAAGCTATTAACATGCACAAAGTTAAGCAGCTTTATAAGAGACTGGAATACTGGCCAACTTATTCTCTCATTATTTTGAAGGGATCCTGGGGAACTGTAGCTTTCAATGCTGAGAATTTCCTCGATCTCTTCTTTACAGCAGAAAGTTACCTTTGTCTTCTAATATAATTCCAAATTTAGACAGGAATCATAAATTGTTGTATCATCACCCAGTTTTTAAGCTGTAACCCAGGGAGAAAACTGGAGTAATTGTAATCCTTCTGCCTTTATCTAATAAGGAATATATTGTATCAAGTTTATAGAACATGAAATGCATTATGCACAAAAGCCTGTGACTGAAGAACTCAAAGCTAGAAAAACTCTTTGAAGTATCTGTTATATATTCTGTAAACAGCCTTTGCTTCTATCAGCATTCTGCTCAACACACTGTGAGAGACAGAAATTCAGCCTTAGAGTCAGCCAAGTCAATATGTCCATACATCTCTCTGCTAAGTAACTACAGAAAAATCTTGACTGTGAGGAAAGATCCTTTGTGCCAGACTCACCTAAGAGAGACAAGAGTTGGAGGCTTGTCAGGCACCCCAGAGAAGCCCAGCCACAGACACTGGGAAGCTAGGATGGGGTCCAAGCTACCAGCTGCCTACTCCTCTGAGGCACCTTGATTTCAACCCCACAACCAGCAGCCCAGGGACCGCTCAGGGACAGCCTGAACCCCTGGCTTCATGGGTACTTTGATCCCCATCCTGGGGATGACTGCTCTGAGACACCTTAATTTCACCCCTGCCCAGCCACACAAGCCCCACCAGGGAGGCTAGATTCCCCTTCCCAACTGGCCTCCAGGGTGACTTGACACCCCTCCAGCCTTTGAGGTCTCCTCACGGAAGGTCTGAGCCTTCACCCACCACAGTATGGCCTCAGGGGTGGTTTGATCCCTTTCCCACCCTCAAAGGCTGCTCTAGGAACCCCTGTTGTCATCCCCCAAGCCCTGCTTCCAGCCAAGGGACTGTTCAGAGATGGCTTGATTATCCCATGCTTGCCCAGCCCCACTGACAGCTTCAGCCTCGCCCCACCTTCCTGCTGTTTGTCAGGCCCAACTTCCCCCTTTCAGCAGCCATCCAGTCCCTAGGGCTCTTTGGGGGCAGCCTGAACTGCCCCCAGCCACCCCAGAGGAGCCTCAGAGACCAGGCAGGGGTGACTCAGGGAACCCTTACCACCAGGGCACAGTCCTGCAGGATCTGCACAGGGTGGACAGACCTGGGTGCTGGTATCAAGGTTCATTGACAGTCTCAGATTGTTGAAGGTGATGTCTCAGGTGTAGGTCTGTTCTGGGACTTTTGCGGGGGGGTAGCAGCAAGAGACAGGGCTGGATACAAAGCTGTGACAGTAGACCACAGTCCAGGAGATGAGAACAAAGATAGGACTGGAAACAAGTACACATCAACAATATAGCTTAAAGCAAGGCTGAAGGCTCAGGTCTGAGCTTAAATGGACATCCCAGGCCACGGGCAGAGGATGTGGATGGAGGATGGTCAGGACCATTAGATCAGTGCCCCAACACCCTGGTAAAGTTGCTCACTTCAACGCAAGGCTGATTGAGGAAACATGCAGGAACTCCCCCACGCTACTAGCGGAGTGAGAGTCCCTTTGTCTTGGGGACCACGTCTGGCTTCCTCCAGTCTGATGATTTGGATCAGACGCAACTTTTAACTTTTTTTCACATCCTCAGGATGTTAAAAGTCTGTTGACAGAAGTGTGATGTAAAGACTAGGAGTTAAGCACCTCCTGCCTCAGAGTTAGCTGGAGCCTGCATGGGGTCTGCAGCAGGGAGGGCAGGCGAGGAATGGGAAGCAGGGCAACTTGCAGAGCGTTTCAAGCAGCTTGTGAGATGCAGCCCTAAATGGCAGTAGTTATCAAGGAGGGCACGTGCACATTTCAGGAAGTCATCACACTTGGGTGTGATGAAGTGATACTGCGTAATGAAATTTCTTATGAGATTAGCACAGGAATCACAACTGCTTTGACACTGCGGAGTGATGTCTCTGTGGGAATTGTGCTTTTCCTGGGATTTCATGGACTGAAGGGTTCTGCAGGACTTCATCAAAGTGGCAGAAATCCAGACAACTGGAGAGAGTTCTTCAAGGAGGAAAAGGATGAGAATGTGAAATTCACAGAGACAGTGCAAAAAGAACCCAAAAATGTATTCCAGTGTAGCCTGGAGGTAAATACAACCCTAAAGAAACACTGAAAGAGACTCATGGGCTGGGGAGGACTCAGACTGCACCGATGTAAAGGTCTTACTTCCTCCTTAAGAGCCCTGGAGACAAGGTTGTTACAGAATCAGGTAAGCGTGATGGTTCCACAGGTCTGAGCACACATAAACTCACAGTTGTTCACCTCATTGCACAGAAATTAGCTTTGTCTTGGAGCCTTGCTGATGAACTCCTGGTGTTGTCACACTTGTAGGACCAAGGAGGAGAGAGCACAATCGCACAATCACTAGGATTGCTGCTCAGCACCTGTAATGATGCCTCCAGAGGTTCTGCATGACTGCCATCTGTCATCATGTCATCGGTCCAGGAACCAGGGAAGTGACTTCTAAAATCAGGGAGGTCTGGAGCACTTGCTGTGTCTGAAATGCATTAAAGAACTGCAGTACACATACAAAAATTTTGCTGATCCTCTTCTCTGTGGCAATGTTCACATGGAGTGACAATGGGCTTGACTAGTAGCTTGAAATTTACTGCCTGCTTGTAATGTGAATACAGAAAGCTTTGGATGCTTTCTAAGGCATTAAGAGTAACCCGAAAGATTAAAAACAAATTTGTAATTCCTTTGATTAAAAAAAAAAAAACCAACCAACATCTTGTCAGGACTAACAAAGATTTGCGCAATGGCTGGCTGGGCTGTCAAGCCCTAACAGACTCATGGTGAATTCCTGCTGTAGTATTTATTGCCTGAAGGTTCACTGTTCAGTAAACAGAATAGTACATTTAAATTTAAGATTGCTTTTAGAATTTGCTACTCCTGGGCATGGACAAGCTAAAGGAGATGATGGAATTCCTTAAAAGAGGCAATAAGTTCAGCAGGGCTAAATCATTTGTTTGGATTCTAGCCATGGCATGAAAGCTTGGAGCAGAGGGAGGCAAGTTGGTTTGATCAAGAGAAAAAGAAGCTTTCTTCTTGGGTACGTAGAGCAACAACTCCCCTGAGTACAGAGATGGAAATGAAACATCAAGGGAGGATAAGGGAACAGGCCTGAGATAAAGTATTCGCTCAGATCTGTTCCTGATGGTGGCACCCAGAATTGGCAATAGACACAATCCCCAGTGGGTCACATCTTGTCTTGCTGTAACAGCAAAGATGTATGTTCTTACCCATCTCCACCTGATTTCTGCCAGAAACACTGGGAATTTCAAACTTGTGAAAAGGAGCTCAAGAAGGCTGAATCTCAAGGTCAAGCAGCATGTTCATTTCGTCACAGCTGTCTGGTACAAAGGGCTCTCAGTTGTGTGGGTTATTCCATCCCGTTTTCCTCAGAATGATCAGTATCTTCTGTATGTGGCATGACATGAGACACATCGGTGATAATCCTCATATTAACCATGAGGATACTCCTGGCTGGTCCTCACTTGCCTGTGAAGGCTATTTAAGCCCCCTAAGTCTTTGCAGCTTTGCTCTGGTATCAATTTCACGATGCCCATGGTTTCATATTCCTCCTTGGATCCAGTGATGACAAGGGAGGACAATGCATTCACCATATGGTGCTAGAAAGTGCTGGATTTTGGTAGTTCAAAGGGTGGTGAAGTTAACAAAGACCAGCTTTTGAGGCGTTGATTTCAGGATCCCCTGAGAACGAATAAGATGTTAAACACTGAGGGAAGAGCACCACTGCTTGCTCACTTTCTGCTGTCTCTGAGGGTTGTTATTCATTCAATCCATGACCCAGAGAGGTGACTGAGGAAGTCTATGCTGGGCTCCAAGGCCTTAATTGTCCTGGTCAGCCCCACCACACCCATACCATCAGCCCCTGGACACCATTTCAGTTCAGGTCTGAGTCATCAGGCCTGATCTGAGCAGCCTTTCCCTGAACTATTGTTCAGATTTTCTGAATTGGCCTAGGACCCAACTCATGACCTTGTCTCTGCTTGATGATGGACAAGCTGTCAACAGGACCTCGTCGCTGTCACCACCCTACTGGGCTGCTGTGGGACAGTCTTACCTGGATTGTGGTCACCCTTGGCTCCTGGCTTACATGATCCCTGAAGACTCATCCCATTTTTCATGTCTCCCCTCCTGAAACCTCATCACCCAAACCACATCCATTGCCAGCACATTGCCCCTCCAGCAGCCATAGTGCAGGGGCAACCAGAGTACCAAGTGAAGTAAATTTGGGGCAGACTCTAAACCAGTTTGGGAGAGGCTTCAATATCTCACTAACTGGCCAAGCTACAGATCTGAGGAGCGCTCCCCAGAAGTAGCCAGACTGGCCGAAATCAGAGCTTTTCGCAGCAAGTACCCCTCAAAACCCAGGGTGTTGTGAGGTGCAAGGTCACACCTTGATGGGAAGGAAGGCTGTGCTGGGTCCTGAGTGCACCCATAAGTTCTAATTACCCAGAGTCGCCTGAGACCTCAACCCACACCCTCTGCCCATGCTCAGGAACCGCATTTCAGCCCATTTGCTGTTCTGAACTGCATTTTAGATGTGCCCATGACCAGCACTATTCCCCTCTGCTCCTGAATTGTTTGGATTTCCTGGATTGACCTCAAACCTGACTGGTTACATTGCTTTTGTCTGAAGATTGCCAGACCGTTGATGGGACCTGTCGCTATCATGACCCTTGCTCTGTTTGCCCTGCCCAATCATGGTGGGACTGTGCCCTAACAGTCAGGAGGAGGAAAGGAGGACAGTGCGCAGTGAGGGCGCTGTCTGTGCTGTGGTCACCCTCAGCTCACCTTCCTTTACGGAGCAGCCTTGTGATTGCTCTTCTCTGAAAGGCTGTGGGGATTGTAGGAGAAAGGAAAGTCTGCAAGGGATGACAGGGAAAGAGAGGGAGATGGGAGAGGTCTGGGGAAGGTGGCATTTCACAGCCACCACTGCCAATTCCTGTGTTGTTGACAGCTGATCTCAGCTCTGACAGAGGAAATCACAAAAAATGTGCTAATAAAATGCTACCCAACAAACATGCCTGCCTGGTGAATTTTGTTTCTCCAGCATTTCAGGAGGAGCAGCAATGTCTCCCACTCTTTTTGGAGGTAGATACTTTCCCTTCCCATTAACCTCATTTCTGCTGGGAGCTACCTACTTCAGAAAGATTTCTGCATGGTTGATCAGCGTCTGTTTGGGCTGAAGGAAGATCTAAAGCCAGCATCTTTTTTATTCCCTGGGGAAACATCCAAATTCTGGTCACTACTGCCTTGTGGGTAGACAGGTTACCTCCTTTCCTCCTCCTCCCACAGCTCTGGGGTGGCCTCATAGCCTCTCCCCACATCTCCTCCTCCCTTTTTTCTCCCTTTTTTTTTTTTTCCTGTAAGGATCTTAGCAAGTCCATGTGGAACCAGGCACCATTCCTACAGCTACGCCTTAGAGAGTGGGTACCAGTGAGTCTTCATCTCATCCAGACCCAGCAGTGGGGAAAAAGTGACCCTGGTTTTGCTGTGACACTGCTGGTCCTTCAAATCTCTTTCAAAGCACCACCTCCCACTGCTTCTGCCCATTCTCTGCCTAGCAGCAGTGCTACAGTGAAGGTAGGAATTATCCCCTTGCTGCTGAGACAGAGCCAGTTGATGCCCTGGCCTCAGCTCCTGTCCAGTGTTTTGGAGTGTCCATTACACTCCCCATAGGGTGAGAGCTGGAGGGGCTGAGGAGGAGAAGGTGCTGAAGGCAAAGCCTCACTGGTAGAGATACACCAGATCAGAGTTTGATAAATAATTAGAAGAATAAAGTGTACAAACAGCAGGGATATCCATAGTTACACAACTAAAGGACAGATAACGTAAACACAGAAGATCTTGTCCTGTCATCCTTGAGGACACGTAATATCAACCAAAGCCTGAGGAAAAGAGCAGCAGAAGAGCTTCTATCCAGGAGGAAGCGCATGCAGCTGTTTAAAAGACCTTCTGAGTGTGGCCGGGTTATTCACATGTTCAGAGTTAAGTGTGTACTTAGGCTGTCTCCTAAATAGAGGCTGAAAGGCGGTCAGGATTTGACCCAGACCACATAATGATTTAGGGAGGCTATAGGAAATAATCTCTGGGTACTCTGTCCCTCACTCCAGCCAGCGAATCACGGTGCCTCTCTAGGCGATCTGACCAGCATAATCCTGGGGGGAAAAGTAGGAAAATAAAACAGGATTTCCATTTTATCAAGATAAAGCTGTAGCCAGAGCTGATAACAGGTTACTTGAAAGAATGCTGGTCATGTACGCTTAGTGATTGTTGCTTAATTTGTTTAAGCTGAAAAAGCCTATTTCTACAGTGGAATACAAATTAGGGTAATTATGTTGTGATGGAGTACTGCATGTATAAGATGAAAGCCTTTCTTTACAAAAGCCTCTTCATCACTTGAGTAGAAGAAAATAAAATCCTGCTTAAACAACATACTGTTTTCTGTATTTCCATTTGAACAAAAGACTTTTTAATCTTTTTTTTCCCCTGTAATATTGCATGGTTTGGTTTTCTAAAAGTACTTTTACTTTTGGCAACCTCACAATTATACCCTCCAACATACATTTTGATATGTAAATATAAAAGGCCAAGGTAAACATATTAATGTATAATTGTTTCACAGCCTCAATAGACTATTACTAGCTGGGCATCGGCTTATATATTTTTCACATTCTCCTGACTGTCACAGTTGCTCATAAGCTTTCTTCTCTCTTAGTGCTCATATGTGTCACAAAAACACAACTTTCAGTGATGTTTGCATTAGGTTAAAATAAAGTACTGATTTTTTTTAGACATGTTTTATGAGATACAAACGTCGTCTAGCCCCTTTGTATTCATGGGCACTATTGGGTTCTCTCAAGAGCTGAAATAGCTGGTCCAGCCAGATCATCTGATCATAAATTACTCAGATCAGATTTAAAGTGATTCATTGCAGATATATGTGTGTCCGTGATAATGATTTTTATTTCAACCTATAAAAATCTTCACTTCCACTTTCTATGTGAACTGCAGTTACTGTTTCACACAGGACATCTTCTAAAGCATCAGTGTGAAATGCTCAGTGCACAGGCTTGCACTTACTCAAGGCACATACACACTTGCACACTTACTTATTCAAATGATCTTATCCTGCACATCCTTATTCACATATGCAAATCTTCCTGTACTTAGCTCCAGTGAATTGCTGTGTGACTAAGACCTACTTGCAGAAGTAAGAATTTGCTGGATTGTGCCCTTAGTTAACATGACAGGTGAGAAAATCGATTTCCTTGTACAGGAATAGTAGACAGTGTTAAAGTGAATACATGGAGAATCATTATTCATTCTCTTCACACTATGATTCAAAACCAGTATTTGAAGTTTGGGGAAATTGTCTTAATTAGGATTATTTTAAATTATGGCAATTTAAAGGCAGGCAATTTAATTACCAGGAAGACAGATCAAAGCAAATGTTTGAAATGGACATTTTAAAATGACTTATCAAGGAAGATGGAATTTAATAAAATAAAGGAGGAAAGAAAGTAAATATGCAGATTACCCAAGTTTTCCCCTCCCTAAGATTTAAGAAGACTCCCTCCCTGACTTCGTGTGCTTGACTGGAAAACCAGTCATACTTGTAAGAAATAGATAGGTCAGACCTGGTATATGCACACATACAGAGAAAAACAGAAAATTGCTTCTATCTCCAAAAGAAAATGTTATTTTCTAGCTTACTTTTGAAAAAGTAAGGCTGGTATTTACACATTCAAGTTACATTGCTGTATTTGAGGTAAGGTAAGGTGTCTGAATTATAGCTTTTTACAGCTGTGTTTGACTGGGATACGAGAAGGCACCTAAAAATGGCAGATGTAATTGGACTTGGAACAGCATAGTGTCACACTGACTCACAGGAATCTGGGCAGGGGGCAGATTGTGCCTAGTCCTGCCAGTCCTTAGTAAAGTACAAACATGCCAACAGGGGCACAAGGAGGGGAGCAGTCCTCATACCTCTGCCTATGGGTGCAGAGGAAACCGAAATCGCTCAGCATTTTCTGTGGGGACCTGCCACTGTTTGCTTATTTGAGTCACATTCTCATTTGTTCATGATGTCTAGTAACCTGAGTTAAAATATATTCCCAGAGTCTCTAAAATTACAGAGTGCAGTAAGTACGAGAAGCAAAAGTCGCTTACTGGGTATCCGTCCATTTTGTAAAAAAAAAAAAAAGTTCAGTTTATTACTAAGCTCTACCACTTTAGTCTATTACTGTGATTGCCTTTGGTACAGTAAATAAATTGAAGGTCACTAAACAAAAGCATATGATTAAAAAGGATCCAAAACAATTAGTGAAGTTTTAGACTCTTAAATAGTCAGGGAAGGTCCATTGGGTCCTTGTGATTCTAGGTAATATGTAACTTTTCAGGCACCACATTTTTATTGTCTTTTTTTTCCCCTTTTTCTAAATGAAGAGTATGCTATGGAATAAAATACTTATATTATTTAGTGAGTATATGCATTGAGCTTATCTTGTCTCCTGGTGTTAGGATACAAAACCAGCTAAAGTCTAGAAGGTGACCCTGTGGTATTCATTTGCAATATTATTTCTGTATTCTGAAATAAGGAACAGATTTTCTCCATTTCAGTCCTCCGAAGTGATGGTTGCAGTCACACAGTTCATTGGAAAGCACCGTCACTTCCTTAGTATTGAGGTGTCACACCTTACAGTAGAGCACGTTTTGAGGAATGATATTCAAATGTTTTGTGATTATGACTCCCTTAGGCTCAGCTCTGACAAAAGAGAGAGCGTGGGGTTTTATCACTGTGGCCCAAAACAGGCCAGCTTGCAGTAGTGACCTAGCAGAGCTCTGGGTGACTATTACCATAACACACTGTGATATTTTTATAAGATTATTCTGCCCCCTGAACCTTCCACTGATATCCCGTGGGAGTTGCCCCTGTGTATCTGACAGCTGAATTGGTCCTCGGTGAATTTTTAGCACATGGAGCTACGCACACAACTTTGGTTAACAATAACATGTTGCTATGGGAGCTCTGTGCGTGCAACTCCCTGCTTACTGTGCCAAAAATTGAGCTGGAAGGCAAATGTAAGTATGTCTGGTATTAGCCTAATTATTAAGTAGAATTAGAATCTGGTGCTCTATGAATATCAACCAGAGAAGGAGCGTAGCGTGAATAAGGATGCTCGCCAGCAGTGGCTGAGGTGCTTCTTCTGCATTCCTTTAAACAGAAATCACATCCATAGCCGGGAGACTAATTATTTTGGAACCTAAGGGAAATGCAGCCTATATAACAGAGAGAGTGATCTGCAGTTAAGGATCAGTGAGCCAGCTAATGGCTGGTTAGTCAGGAGGGTACAACTCCAGAATGTTAATAAAACGTGTCTGAAGTCCAACACCTCAGGGAAGAGGCTGAACGCTGCAGAAGATATATGGAGACAGAGGCTCTGTTGTTTTCTACTGCTGAACTACTCCTTTAAAGCAGGTTTTAAATCTGTTTCGAGACTTGTTTATGAATTTCAAAATACCAGCAGGATAATAAAACAAAATGCACTGTGGCTGAAGCAAATGCAGCTTGTAAAAACAAAATATTACCATTTTGTGAAGTGCATTAAAAATGTTCGGTGCTTGCTGCGCAGGTGTACAGCACAGTACTTTTGTACAGTAGAGGCTTGGCTGGTTTTCATCATGCTTGCTAACATAGATCATGACTTATTAACCAAAACAGCATGTAACATTTAAAAATATTATATAAATGCTAGCTGTTTAATCCTCACGAGAAACAACTCGGGTCAATACCATAGCTTTATTTTGTGGACGGAGAGAATAAACTAGAAATCAGTTAAAGGTTTTGACAAGAAAGCCTATAGGAAATACCAAATTGCTATTTAAGATGTAATACATAAAATGGTTGTTATTTTATTTTGCTTGATATAGTGTATGCAGCTGCAGAATAAGTGCTACAGACTAATATATTGACAAACACAAGAGAACACCTTGCTCCTTAAAATGTCCCCTCTCAGAAGACCAACTGCTGTGACTCTATGAGCCCCACACCCAGGCTTGCATGGGGCTGAGGGCCACAGGATGGACCCCACACACCTTGGAGACCTGAGTGACAGGGAAACTGGAGGAACAGCTCGGAGACAGGTGACAGAGCAGCTCCGAGGAGTGCATCTGGAAGCGGATGCAGCACCGTGTCGTGGTGGCTCAGCCACAGCAGCCTCCACCAATCCATCCCTTCATGCCTTGGCAGGAGACCCTGCTCGAATCCCTCCATCCACTGCCCTCCGAGAGATTCCTGTTCAGTGTGGAGCCCTTTTATAATTGTGGGAAGAGGCAGATAAGTGTTTTGCAACTCTTTTATATCTCAAACCACAGCATCAGTCACTTTGCCTAAATACATTTACTGTTGGCAGAATCTTAATAGTTTCCTGAACAACAGGGACAGGCATTTTTTATCTGAGAAAAGTACCAGTAAGACTGTGATATCGTCCCCACAGCATTCTGTACTGTCACGCTTATAGACGCAGTTCTCAAGGAAAATGAAACTTTTTACATTAGGTCTTGAAGATGACTACAGCCATGTTATGCTGTTGACAGCAGCCTTCTGCAATTAATGCTCCCACACAAGCAGTCTCTTGTAGTCTAATCTCTTCTTCTACAAGTGTTTGTAATGCATAGTCTAAACTGCCTGATTACTCCACCTCCTCCTCTACTTCTACTAACAGTTGTTGTAGCAATGGCAGTTTCTCTTCCAAAAAATTAGTTGGAAGGGAGAAAAAAAAAGTTTTTATACCAATTACACTAATATAAGAACTCAACTGTTATCAATAGAGTTTTTTCAATTTACAACACCCTAATTAAATTTTCTCTTGAGTTGCCTAAAGCTCCCACAGGAAAGATGTGTCAGTAGGTATATCTGTAGTCTTCAGTTTCTGAAAACTGGGATATTTTAGTATATAAGTCTTTTTACTGGCAACATAAAATATTTAGATAAAATATTTTTTAGGAGTTAGGGACACTGCAGAATAAATGAGTATATGTGTATAACAAGGGTGTAGGAGAACTCACAAGTAACCCAGAGCCACTGAAGGACTTCTGCTCCATTGAAAAATATTAAATGTCCTGTTTGGAAGATTTAACAGTTGTAACTTTTAATCCAGGTAGGAAAGAGAAGTGGTGAGACCCTCAGACCATGGTCTCCACTTTCATACGGTGCAACACCAGATCAGATGATGAATTTGCACCTGCAAGGAACAGGGCAGTACCAGCCTCTAATGAGGGCTCTTGCTAATGGCTGTGCCATCAAATGGTATCTTTGTTACCTGATGGACATGCATTGCTTGGATTGTTGGCATATGTTAATACCAGCCATTTTATCATACCTTTATAGGGATTTGAATTAAAAATAGAAGTAGAAATAAAAACAGTCCAAAATATCCCATACAAGCAGTACCAGACACAGATACCAAATACAGTATAGGAGCTTTTAGCAAAAGTTTATCCTTATTTCCGCATTCTTTTGCCTTCAATAAGCTCTGGCGTCTTTTTCATATTTGTAATCCCACATTGGTAGAGATGGACATAAATTCAAAACAATACTTTGGCATACTTCCCAAAAAATGAGTTCATACAATGAGAAATGGATTCTTAACAGAAATTGCATGTTTGTAATTGGTTTTGACCTGTTTTTGTTTCCACGTCATGTGCAATTTTGTAACAATGAAGTTTGCAAGAAAAACTCATTGAGTGTTTACAGTGAGACCCTTCCAAAGTGCAGTCAGTGTGTTTGGTATTTGAAAACACGGCCACAGCACGTGAAGCCCCAGAGTGAAAGGAAATCTGGACTGAGTTTTCAAAAGTGGAAAGTGGAGATCCTCACCCAGAATGGGGTGTTGGGTTGCACAGCTGCAGGGGACTGTCCCCTCACTGGGAACCAGAGCAACCGGACAAAAACTGGAGCGTGCCTGCATTGCTGTGCTGGGGAGGAATATCGGCCTCTGTTATTTCTGCGATGCCGTGGTGTATTCATTATTTACAGATGATGTAAGAGATCCTGCTTTCCTAATCAAAGGACTACAGGAAGGACAAAAGGAAACCAAAGGACTACAGGCAGCTTCCTTGCTGTCAGCCACCTCTGACTGCCCTTTCTGCACCTCTTCTGGGCTGTGCTGACAAGTGCTTGAGTGGAGAAGACAACAGCACAGCACATTTCTGCTCAATTAACTGCCCTAAAAAGTGCCTTCACCCAAAATGCTTCAAATTCCTGAGCAGACTTAATGCTGCTGGTTTGACTTGTGACTTCTGTGTCAGGTCCCTGAGGGTACCTTC
Organism: Limosa lapponica baueri; assembly: GCA_002844005.1. Lineage (NCBI taxonomy): Eukaryota > Metazoa > Chordata > Aves > Charadriiformes > Scolopacidae > Limosa > Limosa lapponica. Next base: position 32,014 of record KZ508796.1, on the reverse strand, counting down.
AAGCCCTACTGTCCCCAACAGGCTTCCAAGGGACCTCCGTGCTCACCATTCCCACCCAAGACACTGGTCCCTGATTTGGCTCAGCCATGCCCCATCCCAGACCCATCCTTGTGCTGGCTCCAGCCAGGGCTGGGCCCAGCGCCATGGGGAGCTTGTAATCTGGGCTCACTGCTCCCCAAAATTGTCAGGGGCTTTTGGTGCCCATGGGAGGGCACCCATTGGGGGTCAGAGCCAGCTCTGGGGTCCCTGCAGCACTCCACTCCCTGGCCCCCTCATGGGGCAGCTCAGCTCCTGTTGCACCACACAAAACACCTGTTTTTCACAACAACCCTAAATGAGGAGCAGGAATAGCAACAAACAGTCTCACCTGAACATAACCAACCCGAAACAACTGCGGTTTCCCATGCAGACTGGACACTGTACCTTCTGATAGGAAGATTACAAAAAAAAAAAAAAAGAGGTCAAATTTGTCCTTTTCTCCACTGTGATTATATTCACAGACAGGACTATACAGAAGGTTCCTGTGTGTCCAAGTAGTTTTCTACCGTATGGAACCGCAGTTTCTTTTGACGTCTGTTTTCTTTTTCACTTTCTTTCACCCTGTTCTCCAAACTTCATCTACTGGTGTGATAGACACATTTCATTTTCTCTGAAACCATAATACTCTTAGCCTAGGAACCAAACCCTCACAAGAGCCGAAGATTGCATCCCACATATCTTCTGTTCTGAATTCTAAATTTTGCATGGATTCTGATGGCTTGAGGGCTTCTATCTGAGAAGCTGACTGAGATGAATTTGACCTTTTTTGAAGAATATTAACTTCACTATGCTCCTCTATAAACCTGAATGTTTTATTTCCTCAGCTGTTCTTATTTGCCTTACTTAAGGAATAATATATGCCTTCAGTCTTCATTAAACGTTGTTTGTAGTTCACACTTCCAGCCTGCAATGGACAAGAAAATACATTTTCAAAGACCAAACGACTAATGAGTTATTACAGCTGATGTAGCAGAGCTATAGCTCATGTTAGTCCATACAACTCTCTGGCCTATACCACTCAAAAATCTACTTTCTCACAGTCTGCTCAAAGACAATTTTTATTGGATTTTTGATCAAGACAATGAAGCAATCTTTGAGACTCAAGACAGGAAAAAATATTTTTTAAATACTTTTTTTTTTTACTTTACAAAAGTTGCAGGCTGTTTTTCTGTTATCCTACGGACAAAAGGGCTGGGAGGTAAGAGAATAACATTTGACAGAATAGCTCATTATTGAAAAGTAACTGTGAGTGATCCATGGGAGGTCAGCTGAGATTTGGCAGACTTGCCAAGCCTTGAAAAACGTACCTTTTGCAGAAGAGTGAATCATTGCTCTTCATCTGCATTAAGAAAGAACAGGCTGCCGTGGATCTCACCTGCGTGGGGAATGGCCATATCTCCTGAGGACCACGTTGAGGGGTTCAGGGCTGTGGAGCACTGCTGTGTGCTTGGGGTGCAGCCATATGGGGTGCCGAGTGCTCCTCCAAAACACTGAGCACTCTGACCACCAACTCACATGGAAAATGAGTGAAGGATCAAATCTATTTGTAACATCTTACAGGGCTAGATCGTGACTTTTGTGCTCTAGCATGTTACTGTTCGGTAGACATCAATTTAAAAACTTACTATGCTGCATTTTCCATGCTTGTCTGTGTAAGTCTCTGCTAAGATCCTGCTCTTATCAGCAAACTTGTCCACTGTTTCCGCTCCTTCTGGACTTGAATGGTGTTACACAAGCTAACTTCATGTTGCTTACATAGAGAATGAAATGTGTCTCAACTCTGATTCCTTTACAAATGGCCTTTTCCTCTTTGTAAGTCTCCTTATAGGTCTAATTTGGGCCTCATCCTTCCACTAGTCCTCCATCATTCCATTAACTTCAGTGAACATGCCACACATGAAACAGCGTCAGGACATGGCACAGGCCAATATTGTATTATTGCAGAAAACAATGGTGGTTTGTTGTTTTTTTTTTTTTAAATACAGTTACTACTATCGTTTTACAGACTTTTTGTAGCCCGCATAATCCTCTGAATTTATTTAAAAACTTGTTAAAAGTCTAAGTTAATGTATCTAAAACATTTCATGTTTTCAGAGTATTACAATTTTTAAGGACACTGTGGCAATAAGATCTTTGTCCCATAAAATGTGCTTACGCTCTGTTTTTCTTAATGCTTTCCACATTTGATCTCTTAATAGCTTTTGCAAGCTTTCTCTCAGTTAGTGAGAAAGTAGTTTCCTGTCGATGACAGTAAAGTATTGTATTGCTGCTTCTATGTTTCTGCCTCCACCTCTTTTCTGGGATAGATATTCAGAGATATGTCACCCTCTTGCAATGGATAAATCTATTCATTTCCACTTCAGCCATTTTTATGTTTTCCTCAGGTGGATATTCTTTGGTTTTGTGACACAATGTCCTTACAGGAAGAGATACTAAACTTGGCATATTTGGAAATATGTCTTAAATGTAAACATTTGGTTGCCTTTCAGTATACTGAATTTTCACTGAATTTCACTGAATTTTTTTTTAGAGTTGGAAGGGACCATATAGATCATCTAGTCCAACTCCCCTGCTGAAGCAGGATTGCTTAGAGAATGTTACTCAGGACTGCATCCAGGCAGGTCTTGAAAATCTCCAAAGAAGGGAACTCCACAACCTCCCTGGGCAGCCTGTTCCAGGGCTCTGTCACCCTCACTGTGAAAAAGTTTTTTCTCATATTTGAGTGGAACCTCCTATGTTCCAACTTGTGCCCGTTGCCCCTCGTCCTGTCACTGGGAACCACTGAGAAGAGTCCAGCTCCATCCTCCTTCAACCCACCCTTGAGATACTTATAGGCATTGATAAGGTCTCCCCTCAGCTTTCTCTTCTCCAGACTAAAGAGTCCCAGCTCTCTTAGCCTTTCTTCATAAGGGAGATGCTCCAATCCTTGAATCATCTTTGTTGCCCTTTGCTGGACTCTTTCCGGTATTTTCCTGTCCCTCTTGAATTGGGGAGCCCAGAACTGGATGCAATGCTCCAGTTGTGGCCTCACCAGTGCAGAGTAGAGGTGGAGAGTGACTTCCCTTGACTTACTAGCCACACTCTTCCCTATGCAGCCCAGGACTCTGTTGGCCTTCCTGGCCACAAGAGCACACTGCTTGCTCATTGTCATTTTGCTGTCTACCAGGACTCCCAGATCTTTCTCTTCGGAGCCTGGCTCCAGCAGATACACCTGACTAAGGTCTGGAGACCCCAACTACTGACTCTGGAGTTAAAAGTTAAACTTTCTGGAAATTAATTTTGTTTAGGTCCCTCCATCTAGAAGAGTCAGATCTGAAATATTGTCCTTTATCAATATTACTTTAAAAAAAAAAAAGAAAGAATACCCCCTCCGACTCCAGAATGAATATTTTCTTTGTGTGTGTTATGGCTGTATTCCTCTCTACCATCAGTTACAGAGTGTCCATGGCAAGTTTTTTTTTAGTACCTAGGAAAAAAACCCTGAGTACCTGCTTACCCCTACTCAGATGTTAGTGCACCAGGTTCCTAGCTGAATAGGTTCCATATTTAACATCACGTTAAATTAAAGAAGGTAAGTTTGCTGAATCCAATAATCTCTCAGTATGGAGGCTAAGTGCTCTCTCTTGGCTCTGCTTCTTTAAGTATATGTTAGCCTCTTCTTATCAGATATGCTATATAATAAGGCAAAACCGGAACTATTTACTGCACCACTACACTGAGGATTAAAATGACACAAGTATGTGATTTCAATAAAGAATTGTTCTTCAGCTGGGTCCCTATGCAAGGCAGTCAAGATGGCTGGAGGCTGTCCTCTGCAGGGGGTGGCCAGAGCACCTCACTGATCTAGGGTGATTTCAGCATATAGCTTGGTTATAGTCCCTATCCAGTCAGAGAAGCTACCATAAGCCAATTCCTGTTTCCCGGCAGAGGGAACAATGGTCTGGAGTAGTACAGAAACTGCAACATCATCTTTAATGGGTGAGAACGGGACATAGATGTCACACTGGCACTTGCAGCCTCTTGCCTGAGACAGGCTTCTGATTCATTATGTCTCAAACATGTACTCCAAATATATATGTGTACACTACAACTGTACATGTACCCAGATGAGGTTCAGAAAACACTTCAGCAAAGGATTTGGATGTGATTAATGTGCCTTAATCTAAAAAGTCATGTAAAAAAGCCCTAGCTGCAGGACACATTGTACGCTTCTCCTCATGTCACTAGTGTGCTTGAACACGCTTATTGCACACAAGAGCGTGTAGTGCAGCACAAAAGCATGGTCAAAGTGGTGAGACACCAGGCTATAGGCTGTCCTTTGCCTCAAAAGATCCAGTCTCAGCTGCTCAACCACAGGTTCGCAGGCACTGGGGAGTTACCGAGTTCTGCTCTGGCTTCCCAGGATTATTTATGTATTTGGCTAGGTGTCTTCCCTCTTCTGGCTGACTGCCCTACCCCCTAAGCTTTTATTTGATGTTTCTTCTTGCCTGCCTTCCTTCTGGCCTCATAACTCTTGCATTCCTGCCTCTGCCGCAACCCAGGGGTAGAGGATGTGGCCCCCACTCAGCCGCTCTTCACTTACAAGGCTCCCCTGGACATTCGTGCTCTACCCCTCAACCCTGTAACAGCTCTCAGCCCACCTCACTTAAAATGTCTTCCTTATCACTCAGACTGTCTCTGAAAACAAATCCAAACTCTCATTTCAGAGCAAATCAGGCTGCCAGGGCCCTAATGAGGGGTGAGGGCTAAAGCACAGCATTTCTGACCCAGCTGTGCTGACCAACACTGGGGGTCTGGTAGGTTGTCTATTGAATTTAAGTGTTTAATTTTAAGCATTTTGCTCCACTTTTTTTGGAACACCCCTGTGTGACCAGGCACCTAATCTGCCTGTGAAACCTACTCAGGAAGCAATAAGGTGCCTTTCTGGATCACACCAGGGTTGTCATAACCGTGCTGCATTCAGAAACACAGCAGCCAGCTCACCCCGCTGCCACTGCCAACGCTGCGGTCCAAAACCTGCTGCCAGGTGGGGTGTGGTGACCATAAAACATTTGGCACCAAGTGTTACCTGATCCCTGAGGACACTGGTTCTTGGAAGGAGACATGCTCCTGCCTCCTTAGAAGAGTCCCCAAGGGGGGGATTTTCTTTAATTACCTCCTTTTTTTTTCCCTTATTACACCTTCCAGTAGACTTTGTAGATGCAGTGTAAGGGTTTCATCATTTTTAAGATACTGTGAAGATGTTGATAAAATTAGTTGATCTCTCTATCAGTGACGTATTCCAGGCTGCATTGTGTTTCATTTATTATTTTGTAAATTATTTGATTAAATTTACTTTCCTTTAAAACCTGCTGTGTATAGAGATGTGTCTTTCCCCCTCATAGGCTGCACTGCTTTTGCTTCACATAAGTAATTTTGGCTTTTCCTTTATCCTTTTCTAATTGTGCAGAAGGTTGAAAAATAAAACATGCAGTCACGTAGGAAATTTAATTTCATTCAGGTATAAACAGTGTTGGGAAAATGATAAATGCCTTGTTCTCAGTGCTTACTCGTGGGTAACACAAATGGTATCCAGGAAAACACATCTGAAGGCTGCGATGTTCCCCAGTCTGGGCGGGGAAAAGCCCCAGGCTTTTCTAATAGATAGGTAAAAATAGATGATTCTTGGAAGACCTGGATGATGATACTAGAAATGATGAATAACCTAGTACTGCAGCTGTGGAGTGGGCAAATACAAAAATCCATATTGAAAAGCTGTGCTGGCTAGCTTGTTTTTGTTCAAAATGCTGGATCTTAGCAAAAGGCACTATAAAAGACCAAAAATTATTTGTAACCAAAGAGTTGGTTAAAGCAAGCATCCTAGGCAGATGTGCCTACAGACGATCTGAGACAAGTTTGTCCACTAAGGTAAGCTTTTGTGGAGTGTTCAGAAAATATCCTAGCAATCGCTTTTTCTTTAGCTGTGAATTAACTGTTCAGGCTATTTCTTCAGAGGGGGGAGGACTTCTACCACCACATCCCAGAAGCTATCTCTCATGTTGCTACTCATGATAGCTGCCAAGCGATGCCTGGCATGGAAAGAAATACTCTTTACCCTTCCCGATTTTAGCAGCCAGTCTGCTTTGAGTTCCTGCTGCGGTTGCTGCACTCCGTCAGAGCTTTCTTAGGCACATTGGGAGTCAGGATTTAGTCCTGGTTTAAGGGCAAGAAAACGTGGAGCAATTTTAATGCCCTAGATTCATCCCAAAACAAAGTTTAGTTTAGGTTAGGTTAGTACAGTTAATTTTTTCAGTTTAGATTTGTTTTGGTTTGCTTTTACCCAAAGCCACATCAAGCATTTATCTGTCCTCACCATCACTTTCTTAGAAAACAAGGGTTAGAGAGAAAATTGAGCTTAATTACCCTTTAAAACAGCTACATTGCAGCCCAAGTCCTGAGTTGCAGTGCAATGGAGAGAATTAATTAATTCCTCACAGTTGTCCCAGAAAGAAGAGTAGCCGTCCTTCTAATTTGAAAGAGATGGCGAAGTCTCTCCCAGCCTGTCCAGGTCTGTATAACTGGTGTGTAGTTTCAGCTTAACAGAACTGATCTATAGAGACAAACTTAACCGGAAATGTACACTTAGTAGCCATGGTTATAAGGTAACATCACTTGTTGTTTTTCCCTGAAGCTAGTTTGCTTTATTTTCCTGAAACTAACTGTGTCACTGTGACAAGTAATAGATTTTTTGTCTAAGCCCGGTCTCTACATGGCTGAGAACATACCTGAAAATACCAGGCTTACAGTAACAGAATGCTCTTAATTCGATTATATGCAAGCTTTTCTGCCAAGATCAGGGAAGTTTCATGTTAATTTCTGATAACACAGTAAAATATTTTATCTCTAGTTTATGCCTGAGCAAAGAATTAAACATGATACAAACTCTTCAGGCAGGTCAGAAACCAGATTGAAATGCCGGAGCAAATTTGTAGCTGTTCTTGATGCTGTGTCTTTTGAGACGGATATAGATCATGAAAATCTTGCTGCAATAATTCTTGGAGTTGGCTGACTTTTGAATGCTTAATCTTTTGACCTTTATGATGCATTAATGTTTTCAACATATTTATCCAAACTTTTAAGGAAAAGGCATCTCAAATTATGTGTAGAGGGGGGAAAAAAAAAAGAAAGGAAAGAAATCTGGAACCAATAAACTTGTGGAGCTTGTAAATTCCTTCTTTCCAAGTTATTCATCCTAAAGAGGGTACGAGCTCTGCTTCTTAGAAACAAAAATGCAGACAGAGGAATGGGACACTTAATGAGCATAATATATCTGGAGGCTTCGGACTGAGGACAACCTATGCGGAGTATCTGCCTTTTCAGTCAAGTCTCTTAAATTTCTTTCCCAAAATGAAAGGTTTCTACTACAAAACAGTCAAGATTAATGAAAAATTAATCAAAATATGACTGGAGGACACTGGCCTTCGATGCAGATTATGTCCATGTTAACTTTACTGTGACTCTTTCATAGTTTGGGAGGTTTAGTCTATGTGGAAAGCATATTTTTCCTTTTTTTTTTTCCTTTTTTAAACCATCACCACTTCAAAAGTGGATGAAAGAACATTGTAAAAAAAAGACTTAGGAAAATCATTTAGAGGCAAAAACCACAGAGAGGAAATTTGAAGCCACAGAATATTTTTTTAAGAAAATTGATCACATGAAAACAGGAAAGAAGATGATTAAATTGAAAATATTTGGCAACCTTAAGTATAATAGACACCAGTAATCATTTGCTGCTGTGTTTACTATATAAACCATATATGAACATGCTAAGTATACACAGAACATGTCAGATTTCAGACGTGAACCAGGTTATGTGTGCATTGCCTTATGATTCACAACAATGTGTGTTTTCTCATCCATGTTCCCAAGAGCCTGTGACGTACAGAGACTATGGGATCAAGACTACAGACCTTAAAACTGAAATAGTGCATCAATAAAGCGGGGTAAACTGCTCTACCGTTCATGCATCCCACCCCCTATGGGAAGTGTCATCCAGACGTGAGGCGTCGGTTGGGGTGTCTCATTCAACCTCAAAACAGTAGAGTCAGAAGACCTCACTGCACTAAATCAGGGGGCTGATATTACTTGTCAGTTCTATCAAAGGTTGATAATTTCATATTCTTCTGCATGAACTGGGCACCTGGATTATTTGTAGTGCTTACCCCTTAAAGTGCGGAAAGAAAGGCAATCTGTGTGCCTGACTCTGCTGCTTCTATTCTCTACTCATACCCATGAGTTGCAGCTATATCTGGTTCTGTAGGATGATAGTGTTTTGTAGTTTTAAAAATAAGTTTATATAAATTAAAATTGATTTTGTTTAGTTTAGAGGCAGTCAAATTTAAGATACCAGAAAGAAAATACTGGAAATCCTTGTAAATGTTGGAAGACAAAAATGCTCTAACAGATTCCAAAAAAACTGATGCCTTTGAGGTTAACTATATCTTTGAGAGAGGGAGATTTAACCCAACTTGATGTGTCCGGTGGCTTCATCGGGATTATCTGCTGCCGCCAGAGGGGAAGGGCTGTGTTATTTCACTACAGGCGGTCTCCAGCTTTTAAGTGACTGATCACCCATGTTCCTGAGACACAACTGAGCGTCTCTCCAGTATATGCGGGTTTGGATTTCCAGGGGGAAACCCCACACAGCGAAATGGGCTCATGGCACAGCATGCCTGGGGACCCTGACTCTGCCCCCAAAGCCTCACAATTTTTCCATCAGCCATCACAGTGCAGCGATTTCTGTAGGACCAGTGCAGTGAGATGCTGCCAGATGAGTACTGCTCACTGCCCCAAACTCCTCAGCAAGAAAAAGTTAAGTAATTTTCCAATTAAAGTTTCAAGTAAATTTAGGCAGGGACAAAAGCATCCAGGTGGAATTTGATTGGTGTCCTCAGTGTTGTGGAAAATGCCGAGAGTCCCATGCCACTGGAAACGCAGGTGCTCGGGTCCCTTTTAAACCCCATGACCAGGTGATGCCATCCCTGACGGAAACAGGCAGGTTCCTCTTGCACCAAGATTTTGTTAGAGTCCCCTACAGCACTTCATTTCAGCCTGCAGGGAAAGCAAGAGCACTGTTGGATTGTACAGGCTGATTTAGTAATGAGAACATTCTGGTCCTAATGAGAAAAGAGTAGTCACACTAATGCAAGAGGATATACTGAATGTCATCACTTATTACCAAAGCCATTGTAATAAATTTTAAATTCCAGTTCTGTATTCCTGCCAGACCGAACCAGCCACAACTCACAGACCAACCAGTCTCCTTGTGCCACTGATTGCAGCCACAGTGCTAAGTCTGGGGACATTTGCTTTCCTTTGAAACCAGCTTACTTGTCCCCTTGTAACTCCTCGAAAACCAACTCGATTCTAACCATTGGTTGTAAGGTAAAGTATGAGCACAAACTGTTTTCAATATCCATCACCATTTTTCCACATTGGACTTTAATTCCCAAATTGTATGTTGGCAGTTGCAGTCAATAATGACTACAGAATTTTCTATTATATTAACTGTAGCAAACTGAAATCTAATACCTCTGAAAATACAGAAAATATCCTGAGTGTTATAAAAATAAAACAAATATTTCTGAATGGAGCCCAGCAGCTGTCCTCTAATTACTTTAAATTTCAGTATATAGAAACTATGTTGAGTGACAAGTCAATTTATTTGCATGCTGGAAAAGTTCATGTTCTAGGCACGTGTTTATATGATAACAGCTTCAAGCATATGCTTTTTATTTTTCCCAAATAGACATGTGATGGTTTTTTTTTTCCTAGAGGCTCGTAGTAGATTTTCTTCTCATACACTGCAGTGAGCACACGTTTTTCCTTATTTATAGTTTTGTGGGTGTGAATCTACTGTTCTTGGAAGATGTTGGATCGGTTGGATCCTGCAAGATACTCCAACCTGCCCTGCTACTTTCCTTAATCCTAACCTGATGAAACCACCTCCTGGAGAGAGAAAGCCGGCCACTGTTTATGTCCAGCTGGTACTTGGCTTCTTCACTAAAGGCTGCCCACAAATGCATCAAGCAAGACCACTTCTCATGGTACTTGTTGTGGTTTGGACATCTGCTTGGAGGAGCTGGTGGAAGATTTATATTTGTTTAATAATCTGTTATTTCTATAGATACAGAAGCCTAAAATCTAGCTTTCTTTTGGATGGTAGGAATGAGGATATGTCTCAAAGGATGATCTTGCATGGAACTGAATCAGTCTTAGCAAATTCAGTATTTTAGACAGATTTCTAAAATCTCAAAATACCCTTGTTTCATAGAAATATTTCTATTTTACTAAGACATATCCCAGGAAAAAAAAAATGTTATTGTCTGCTTCTCTGCTAAACTCCAGGTCCCTTTTACAATGATCACAATCAAGCATTCAATCATACTAGATATAAAACTATTGGGGTTTTTTGTAGAAGGCAAACTGCCTCACAGACATGTGTAAAACCAAACCACACCTTGGGGGTAGAATTTGATGGGGTGAGTCTTCATAAAATTCAGCCTTGAGAAGATGCAGAAATACCTTCTGGAAATAAATGGCAATTGAGTACTCTGTTCTTTACTAGGTCTACGCCCATGAGATTTTTAAAACTCAGTCTCAGAGATATGGAGTGTGGCCCTTGCCTTGGCAGCAGTTCAAATCAGCTGAAATAAACCTGGAGGTTCCATTTTGCCCAGCGTTCCCAAAAGACAACTGTAATCCGTGCGGGGGCTGGATATAAAGCATGTAGGCATGCAGTGACAGAAGGTGCCTATGGGCAGCAAAGGGCAAGAAATCAGGGTGGGTCAGCTGAGTAAACATCAAAGACTCTCAAATAAGCAACAGAAAAGTAAATATTCTCAAGCAAATGGGATATGCCCATAGCACTATTGAGATTTCATAGAAACCAGTCTTGGAAAACAGTTCTGCTGGGGTGTCTCTATTTGTCTTTCCCATTCTGGAATATTGAATTAAAACAGTCTGTTTGCTCTTAAAGTTCATCCGTTCTTGCTACTCATTCCTCACCGCAGCCTCTTTACACCACAATTACCTCTTCCACAGCTCCTGATAGTACCACAGATGTCAGTGTTGCCCATCTGGATATTTCTAATGCACCCCACCATGAGACTTGCTTAGTAAAATAGATGCAGGTACAAAGGATAAAAGGTATTTATCCATAGAGGGACTGTGCAAGGTCTAGGAATTATTTAAAATCCACTTAAACCCCATGAAGGCAAGAAGTAATGCATTTAAGGATTATTATTTAAGGGTATTAAAGGCAAACATATTTTAAAGTCAAAAATCCCTACATGACATCCATTGCTTCATTTCCTGCAGAAATTAGGATGAAGGATTAGATACCCATTAATTTCAATGCTCAAGCCTGTAACTTGGGCTAAAACCAGAATTTTTGCTGTTTCACTGTCCCACATAGCTTCCACTGTTCTTTTATAATAGCAAAGCTGATATCAGCTGCATGTGATGTAATCATCACTTCATGTAATTGGCCGATCTCGCAGCACATCATTGTTGGTCTGGCTTAGGTGGTGACATCTCTAGTGGACCGCATATGGGAACTGAATCATTTTGGCTGCACAAGGAACCACCCCAACAGCTGATTTAGTCACTTAATATCTGGCATAAGTGGTGGGATGAATGAATTCTGCTGGAGGCTAAATCTCCTTTAACAGCTGTAGAAGAAGGAAGGTTGCCAAAATCTCACGCTGCAGCCTGTGAATTCGGGCTAAGGTATAGCAACTTTCTGGAAGCGCAGTGGGACAATAAAAGATGTGCTAAATATACAAGTCCATGGAAGGCAAATAAAATATATGAGATTTCTTTTGGCTGGTAGTGATGGTTGGATGGTTTTTGCTTGGGAAGCAAGAACCTGACACTGAAGCACGTTCTTTGCACCTTCACCTCTTCTGCCCCTTCTGCCTGTTACTCTTTTCACTGCCACTGTGTAGACAAAGACAATGGTTTTTTTCTGAGCAACTGTTCCAGCACCAGGTTACCATTACCTTTTACAGTACCTTTTGTGCAGTGGAGCATCATTATTTAACCTTACTTGTGTTTTCAGCAGGTGTGGGTTTCCGTGGGTATTTTAGTGTGAGTGGGGCAGGTGGGAGCTGGAGCCAGAGCCAGCGCAGCGTGTTGGGCTGCGCAGAGCCTCTGCTGAGCTGGCAGCAGAGGAGCCCGCACGCTGTGTGGGTTGCTCCCGAGTGGGCGCCCTTGGAAAGCCTGGAAAACGTTAAGCCGTGGACAGCAAAATTAAAGGGTATTAATGTGGAAGGGCTCGTGAATGTTGTCTATCAAAAAAAAAAAAAAAAAAAAAAGAAGGAAACAGTGGAACAAAGACAGCTTCTTCCCTTCTCTCGCTGCTGCATAGATGTGCTATAAACCTTTTGGTTTCCGTGGTCCCGGGCTCAAGCCCCCTCGACCTGACCGTGCCTGCACCACCCCGCCGCTGCCCGCTCCGCGCTGCTTCTCTGTGCGGTGTTTGCAGACGCCACCATCACCACCACCTCCCACACAACTCCCCCCCCTTCCCCCCCCAAGGCAGGGGGCACCGCGCCGCCCCCCGCAGAACCCCCCTCAGACCTCCCTGGGGTTTCTTGCCCGCTGCTTCTTCCGACAGCGCGTACGAGTGCGGCGGGAGCCTGCGCCCCGAGGAGCTCCCAGCACTGGGGGCACTACGGAGGGAGCCCTGGGGGACGACAGGGACAGGGAAAGAGCCGCAGCCCTGCTTGCTCATGTCCCACCGGCTGCAAGAGATGGAGGGGGCGAGGGGATTAACCTGGGGAAGTTACCCGGAGGCTCCGGAGCCGGGCAGGCACATTTCAAAAAGTGATGGCACAGTGTGCGTGTGCCCCCCTGTTCCTCCCGAGAGCTGGTGCTGGGGCAGACCCCGGGGATTTGGCTCTTTGTTGCCGGAGTCGCCCCGACGGCGGGGACAGCCTCCCCGAAAGCCGGAGGGCACCCTCCGTCCCCGAATGGCGCGGCGAACGTTTGAAGGCCGCCTCTGATGGTTTTTTGCCGAAATGATGCCGGGATGCCGGGATGCCGGGCACGGAGAGACGCGACCCGAAACTTCTCGGCGCCCCGGAGCGGGCCCAGGCACCCCCTCACTCGGTGGCATGGTGGGTGGGAGTCTTACGTCTTGCCCGTCAGCGACATTCAAGGTTGCACGGCCAAAGAAATGAAGCTCCTCGTCGCGTTGCAGAATTACGTTCCTTGGATTTCGGGGCAAAAGCTGTCTCTGGGGTTTTACTATTCATTCACCCCGAAACCGGGGAAGTAGGGACCTCTCAGGGCGAGCTGGAGCAGCCCGAACTCCAGTCAACCCCCCCTTCAGCCGCCAGAGCACCACTTGAACCCGGGTTCCCCTTGCCTCAGTGAATCGTCGACGCTTTTAATTAACCGCAGCTCCCCCTTTTTGTTACCACCCCGCCCAGAAGGGTCAGGTTCCTACTTCTCGGGAAGGCAGCCGGCGTGTGTCGGCCGCTGAGCCCCAGACTCTCCGAGCGGAGCGGGCAGTCGCTCGGCGCACCCCTGCCAGCCCCGTCCGCACGAAGCACCTTGACAAGGAGAGACGT
>KZ508795.1:12621-39038 GCA_002844005.1 Limosa lapponica baueri | reverse complement strand
ATTCTGGACCCTACAGATTGTGCACGTTTCCACAGATTCATCCCCATCTCTCACTGATCTTTTTTCAGAATTGTGTTTTGTAGAAATGATGTGGAGGTGCCCGAGAACTAGGCTGGGTCAGGAGCTGCCACAGCTATGGAGGGAGGGAATCGAGCAGGCAAATTTATGACAGTTTGACATTTCAGATAATAGAGGTCAGTCCTTCAAGTTGCAGTTCCCCTGAGATGAGTGGATTTCTGCCAGTGAATGTGGGAAGAGCTGGTACCATTAAATTGTCCCTTTGCTGCAAGTGAAGCATGTGGTGATAGGCTGGAAGAAAAGAATTCCTTTAATTATTGCAAGGCAAATTCTGCTGCCTTTCTGATGTGGATGGATGATGAATGATCCCATTCACTTCAGTGGTCATACCTGCAGCTGTAAGAGGAACAGGATTTCAATTGCTAGAATAAAGTGTTATGTTGTGAATGAACTGGAATGAGATGTATTATTGCACTAATAGGCAAGACTTCCCTTTCTTGTGCTCCCTTCCCTTTCTTCTCTGTCTTGTGCTTTCTTGTGCAACTAAGAGTTTGAAGGATTATTTACTGTGAATACTATTTACAACATCTGAGACCAAATAAATTTTGTCCACTTATGAATAGTTTTTGTGCACTTTTTCAAATGAAGATTCAATACTGCTTAGTCTTTAGAAGTATTGATGAGCCCTGTCCCCCTAAGTTGTTGTGTCTTTCTGCCTCGGATACTTTTCTTAGCAGTTGCAGGAGCTAGTGATATGCAGTGCGATAACAGTATTGGTGCGAGGTTTATAGTGTAATATTTACTAAGTGTTTTGAAACTGGGACTTGCAAAATGCTCTGGAAGAGCAAATAAATTATTATTTGTGTAGTCATTTTCATTAAATGAAAAATGATGAGAACCTCTTATAACTTTTTGACAATATCAAATTTAATAAACTATTTTGGCCTTTTTTCAGAACTGAGGATAAAGCCCCCAAATAAACAAACTAATGACAGTCCTCAAATTAGAAATATGGCATTATTTGTTTGTTTGTTTGTTTTTAGCTAAAAGTAGATTTTTTTATTTTATTTGTGTTTGTTCTTGGGACTTCTTTCACTGAAAGTATTCTAATTAAAATGTCAAGAGCTGCTCAACTTACTGCTGTTTAAGTGTGAACTGCTATATTTCTTAAATACCTATTTTTGAATTAGCAAAGAATTAAAAGAGGAAGCAAAGAATTAAAAATGTAATTTCTGTAGAAGAAGAGGGGATAATTAACTCTATATTGACTTTGCCTTTTTGATATCTGGACTGAAATCTTTGTTCCACGCACACTTAAATGAAATAACATAAAAGCTTGACTGTTATGCGACCCAGCGGTAACTTGCTATACGGAAGTGAAAAACCAAAAAGGGTAAAAAAAATAAGTATAACAATAGTATTGTGATTTACATTAAGATGAACTGTAGTATCAGCTACAATAGCTTTTACTGAAAAAATATGAGCTGATTGACTCCCTTGGTCTTTGAATTTCAATAGATGCTATTCAGAAAATGTAAACAGGTTAGGATTGAATCTGGAGGCAATTATCAATCTCTTTTCTAATTGAAGACAAAACATTAAATAAGCCTTGTAAGCTTGTCTTTCTCAAAATGAAACTACCATATACAAACTTCTATTTAATGTGCCACTTCCTTTATGTTTCCTTATGAGAAGCAGTCTTGTGCTTAGCTAGATTATATTCCTGGGAGCCAAGTACGTGCCAGTAGCTAAAATATGTGCTTGCAAGCTAAAAGTGAGAGACTCTACTCTTGCCTAATTTCTTCTGGGAAGAAGTGATATATAAAAATAAGAAGCATATTTGGGCAGGAAATATACAATAGTTACATTGTATATATATATTTTTAGACATCATATTTATCTTATAACAACTAATTCTTAATAACTTGAAGGAGAAATGAAAGAGACTCTGAACATGTTTGTGAACATGATGACTCTGCTAGGGAAAAGGGATACTGAGTTTTCTTTCTTGCTGAACTGCGATTGAGTCCTTAAGGTCAGATAGCCAAATTTCACAATTCTGCAATTATCTAAATTTGTAGAAACCCTGCGTTAAAATGGGAGGGAAAGTATAAAGTTGTTCTCTGAACTCCCAAATAGCACATATACTTTTAGTTTGTCGAAGGTTAGTTTGTTAGGTTACAACTTACTTGTATGTCCTCTTTTTACTTGTGTGATCTTTCTGCAAGAATTTTATCTCTTCTTTTGGACTTGCAAAAGGGGTAGAGGAATTGTGATGTTCAGGTGATGAATTTGAAGAGCTGTGGAAAGAAGAGCATTCGTTCTTCTTTCTCTCCCACCCCTCAAGAATGCAGTATTCCAGATGTGAGTCCTTGTGCAGTAGCCTTGTCGTATGGTCCTCACAGCCAGGCCAACTCCTGCAGAACATGGATCCTGGGAATAATGGACACCGTGGATGATAATCATGTCAGTGTTTCAGTCAGTTATTTTGTTAGATCATCATTGTCTTCAGGGCAAATTAAAATTTGCAGGAGTTCTCGGCATTTGCTATAGGGAAGAGCTAAGGGTAGAAGGAGTAAAGCCAGGAATTAGGACAACTAGGATTCTTGTATTTTGTGAAGACATTGGGATGACGTATCACATCACATTACTGTGTTAATGACTACGTGTGTCAGAATTTCCTGTGGGGCTGACTTCAGCAAAATTATAAACTCTTCAAAACCAAGAAAGTATTGAAAAATTTGGAAATTACATAGGATGAGAAAGACCAAAGATTAAAAGAACATAATGTTTCTTACGGAGAGCTGTGTGATTACAAAGCAAAGCTACAAAACTCCCTTTAGAATAGCTGCTATCTATGACTTACTAATGTTTATCTGTCTATCTAACATTTATTGTCTTTCGTCCACTTCAGTGTGGAGTTGAAGTTTGTTTTGCTTATTGTACTCTCACAGCAATTATTTATTGAAGGTGCACTTTGCTATAAATATTGTTCCTGTAACTTTACTGCTTTTAAAGGCATGCTTTAATGATGGACAATCAGAATCACAGTGCTGTACTCCCCTTCTTTTGCACTTGAGAATTTTTATTCTTGTTGCTTGTCTCTGTCAGATCTTCTCTGGAATTGATACCCATACTTTTTAGAAGTTTATTTGCGGAATACTCTCATGTACTACAGCCACACTTTCATTTTGTTGCATAGATATTCCTTCACTTACCTTTTACTTTTTAAAATGGGACATAGAAGAAACTCTTTGTGTACTTACTCTGAAATAAGCTTTCAGAGAGAAGAGAGAAAAAAGTTGTTATATATCTCTTTACTTTGATTTGTTACAGTGGAACTACAAACAAAAAAAGTGAAAAAATAAGTGTAACTTTGTATGAGAATGTTGTTAAATCTCAGAAAAACATTGATATATCATCTGTGTATTTGTACAGAAGGGAATTGAATTAGTCTGACATAAATTGCTTTTGCTCAAAGAATTCAATACTCTTGAGGTCAAAAGTTTAAAATTCAGGTCTGATCCACTGCCCAGCTGAGTTTTCCGGTTGGCCATAAAACTGGCTGGATCAAGCTCGATCAGGCATTTTTTTATTGTAATTGATTTCTATCTTTTTCAGCCAAAAAAGGAACTTAATTGTTTTTATAAATAAATATTACGTTATTGATTTGAGTCTGTAAACTGTGTCTGCAGGAGATTGATGTTCTAGAAATCTGTATGATTAAACTGGGGAACTGGAGGTGTGCACTACGCTGTAGTTCAAAATGCCCAGGCTCTGATGCCATACTAAGCAACATCAAAGCCTGGTGATTAACATCTCCCGTCCTGTGATAATACTGATTACGCTAGCAAATTCCTTTATTCATTACGTGGTTTTATTTATTTTCTTTAACCCAAGCCCAAACATCAGAGTAGCCTGAATTCTCGTGTAGTCATATAATCTTCATACTGGTTGCCGTCAAGTTTTTCCAGGAAATGGTACATCTCCCTGCTGTCCTGGCTCTCTGTTGACATGTTGCTGTCACTTATGCTTGTTATTTAATGTTTGAACTTTAGTACACAAAAGCTACATCTATTTTAGCAAATACTGCAGCCCGTATGAACAAATTTGTATAGCAAAAGAAGTTGCAACTGAGACTGGCAAATCCATGGAGTAAGTATTTCAAGTGGTGTACTTTGCACTGGTTCTAGCCCCAGTCCCACAGCTGCCCTCTAGTGACTGGAGCATACCAGATGAAGCCCTGGAGCCATTCTTGCAGTTTAAATCCAGCTTGTGCTGGGACCGCCCTGTGATATGAACTGAAGCAGGGCCAGTTGGTAGAGGTCCTTCAGACGCCCTGCTGAATGGGATGTGCCCACAGGTGACTGAGAAGGGAACAGCTTGCCGTAAAGCAGGTGCACGGAGATCTTGTCCAATTTTCACATGATACATTGTCATTTTTAGTACAGCTTAAGTTTCCATTGAGCCTGCTGAGATCTTTGTGGTTTGATAGACTACAGGCTTTGGCGTGCCCAGAATCTCCTGCCACCATTTCCTAATGAAACAGAAGAGGTTCAGTTCATTGAGATGAGGTGTGATGAGTAGCGCTGTTTGGTAGGACAGCAAACGCAAAGGTGTTGCAGTACCAGATTTAATATATAAATATTTTAATATATTTAAAGTACTTCTATTTCACATAAGCAGAATGATTTACAGTAGCTGACAATTTGGTTGGTAATTTCAAAATATTCTGCTGTGTGTAGTGCAGTATCTCTTCTAGGCACATGTGTGGTTGCCTGGTGAGGAAACCATCACACAAAAGATCGCTTATCCAGTGTGTATTGTGGTATGGATTGCACAGCTTTTGTGTTACTGCTCACTTCACCAAAATAGTAATTCATCAAACTGACTGGAAACAACAGGTTTCACAGCAGCCTGAAGGTGTGGGGAATGACAGGTTGTATCTTAGATATGTTGCTCTGACTTTAGTGTGTATGAGAAATCTCGAGATTCTTGTGTGAATCTCCTGAAAGAGATGTTCCTGCGGTGAAATTTGACCATTAGAGTATGCAAAAAGATACAATGAAGATAAAAATATAACAGCAGGTGCTTAATTTAGCCCCCTGAAATCCTGTGAATAACCCATTTCCTATCCTCTGGCCAGGCTACTAAATGAGGCATGCTCGGTAATTACTGAATTATCCCTTTCAGCAGGGGGAAAGAAACATCAGTGTTAGGCTTTTGTTATTTTACATTCACCCCCATTAGTGTTACTTTCTGCACCTAATAGGCTGATAAATGGGGTATTGCTACTGTCAGTGACTAAATGGCACTTAATATTCCATTTTGAAGTTCAGGAAATCAGAAGTAGGAGGAGAGGCTTTTGATGGCCATTTGCTCAGTGACACAGACTTGTAATTGAGGAAATTGATGTTGAAGGTTCAGTTACGCGGATCTTACCACAAAATGGAGCTGTAAAATTGTGCAGTGGATGCAATGGACTTCGGCAATATAACCCTTCACCTTATTAGGATTACCTCCAAAAATAGTATTAAAAATTAGAAGTAGACCCCAGTCTCTCATTCCTGTAACATGACTTCACTATAGGTAATGAAAAGAAGAGGATTTGGAGCAGAGTGCTGCATTTTATGGCAGAATATAGCAGGCCACTGAAGAAGGTTTAAGGTGGCAATTTCTGGTTTGCTGTACTCAGTCTGTCAGCAGGCACCTTTGCTGACGATAACATCTCAAAACATTCACAGGAATGGCTTCTGTGGACTTGCTCTGGGACAACTGATCTGTAGTTGTTAAAGCCAATATGCATTTGATAAATCCTCTGTAACTTAGCAATTGTTATCCCTAGGCATAGTTTTCTCTTTGTAGCAGTCTAGATAACACACTGGAGCACATTAACCCATGTCCCCTGTTTACAGTTCAGTTGTATGTAGTTCTGCCAGCACAGAACAAGAAATTCTGGCCAGTTGGCTGTTTGGACAGAGGAGAAAGCCACTCTAAAGAAAAGAGATTCAGATCCAGACAGAGAGAGCTTGCACAGCTGGATCTGGATGCAAGTCTGGGTTTTAAATGTTCCCATTATTCAGAGTTGTTTGTATTTGGACAGCTGGTTCTGATCTTTTCTGATTTTCCCACTCAGAAAGATATTGTCCATTGATTCATGAGGAAAAGGTGATGCAGCAAGCAGCTTAACAGTAGACAGAGTGGCTGGTGTAACGTATCTGCTGAGGCTTTATAGTCCGAGAGAAGCAGCTTGGTCTCTGCTTGAGTCACTGAAGTCCTCCTTCATAGCCTTCAAAAGAGGCTGTGACCTCTTCTGACCCAAACATCGTCACAGGATTAGGTGGATTCAGAGTCTCTGTGCCCTCCCTGCTGTCAGACCTCTCTCTTCATCTGAATTTCACCAGTGTTTTGAGAGTCGCCGTCTTTGCAGCTCCTACCATCTGGAATAGCTTCACTGTGGCTCTCTGCCTCATTGACTCTCTTCTTCATTTCAAATCTCAGTTGACCATTTATCTTTTCTACCTTGCCAATTTCTTTTAATTTCCCTGTCCATCTGCTTGGTCTATTTAACTCTGTGAAAGCTTTTAGATTACATATTTTATAGTAGATGCATAGGAAAATGGTACTGTATTATGTATATGAGCAACTTCCCCAGCTTGAACAAGGGTGCTGTTAGCATCAGTTGAAAAATCCTATGTTTACCAATGTGCTCAGTGTTACACTTCACAAAGTTAGAGGGGGATTTGGAGATTGCGTTGACAGCCAGAAGAATATACTGACTTTCCTGGAGCTACAGCAAGTAGAGCAGATGGTATTTTCCCCCACACCACATCACTCTCTGTCCTTTCCTTCCTCATGCCCCATTGTTCATTTTTCACACCTTTCTGTCGGTTTGGTTCGAATTCAAGACCTGCTGAAGTCAATGGAGAATCTCCCACTGACTTTGTTTGGCTTTGCATCAGGCTTCCTGTGATCTCTCCTCCCTCCAGCTATGCCTGAACCCAAATCCCTGCTCTGACCTCTCAACAGTTTGGATCCTGTCTGTGCATCATCGCTCTTCTTGCTTCCTGCACTTTGCCAAGAGCCTCAGCAGAGCAGTGATGGGGAAAAGCTGCGTGGAATAGATACTGCTTGGGTCAGTAGCTGGAAAGAAAACCTGTGAAAAATTTTTGGTTTGGATTACTTTGAAACAACATTTTCCCTAGTTTTTTTCTCACTGAACCCAAAAGAAAAGAGGAACATAATCTTGAGTTAAATATTATGAAAATGAAATTGAAATGTTTTGTTTTACTTGGGTTTTTATTTTTAATTAAAATGAAAACTCATGTCACAACAGAAATTAAACCCCTCTGTTTTGAAAATGTTGTAGTGAAATATTTTGCCTTTCATAAAATAATGCAGATGGTTTCCCATAAATCATTTTCCCCCAAATTCATTGGTTATATTTATTAAGCCCAAAACATATTTTTCTTTTGTGGTGAATCAATTACTCAGTTATTTGATGCTATTTCCTCATTCTTTCATTGTATTCCAAAGCACTAGCTACCCTCTTCTTTGCTGAGATCCTTCCCAATCACCTATTTCTTTTGTATGCCTAGAAATGGAAAACAGGAAAAATAAAGAAAAGGAGAAAAGAAAAGAAAAAGAGACAGTGTTGCTGTGGGTCTACCATCAGCTTTTGTTTTATCATTTAGGCTGGGTGGTGGTTCCCTTGATTTTTCAATCTAGTGCAAGACTGGAATAGTTGTTACTGCATTCTCCAGTTAATACTGCCTGCAGCCCCATTGAGCTTCAAAAGGCCATCTTGTAACCTCCTACAGGGTGTCTCACTTCAATAATGGCTTTGACTAAAGTTTATATAATTTTCTCCCATAACAAGAAAGTCAGAGACTACTGTTTTTCTGAGTGCTCAGTTTTGAAGGACAGAATCATTGCCCCAATGAAGTCAAATAAGTATTTCCATCAACTTTACATAGAATGGCTCCTCATACATCAAATAATCTCTGTGTTACTTGGCACATGAGTCACTCCAGAAACAAAATTTCTTCTTACACTAACATTACGGTTGTCATAAGCAGTACCTCAGAAGCAACTCTCTGCACTTTTCTAGACCTGGGAAATGTTTTAATTGACATCCCTAGGAGTTGTGAGATTTCTCAGCAACTTGCAGGATTTAGCCCTAATAGTATTTACAGTAATTAAGCACACTAATTAAATAACAAAACAACTAATGACAAATTGATTCAATGCCAAACAAAGGACTCAAATAAATGCTTAATTAAAGATGCTAATAAAATCCCCCTCAGCCCTTTACAGTCCACTCCCTAGGGCTAAAGATGACTTTCTACCTCAGAAATCTTTATAGCCCTTTACAAGCCCAGTCTCTAGGGTTACTGCCTTCTTTAACCTCTGGATTAAATGCTTGTTAGCTAAACACTGTATAAACCCATTTAAAATGCCATCAAAATAATTAAGTTGGATCCAGAATGCTCTGTGTCCTCCAGATATGATACGCCATGACATTCCCATCTGCACGCAGGTTCCCGTTCACTAGGGTATGCAAGGTTGTGTCTAATTTTGAGCACCTGGGCAGGAGGATGTGTGTCTGACCATCAGACCTCCTTAAGCCAATGGCACAAATCATGCGCTTAAATTCAGGCTAAGTACCCTGATGAATTGAAGCCAAAGTGAGAAAGAGCACAGCCATAATACAGTCTGGTTTAAGTAGAGCAAGACGGCTGTTTTGTAATTCATTATTGATTCTGTTAAGCTTTCTTATTTATCACCTAAGGAGAACCGAGCAATAAAAATATATTTTTTAAAATAAATGCTTTGGAGAATGGAGCTGCCATAAAAAATGGCTATTAAGCACCACTCAAAGAGGAGAGAATTCTTTAAGTTACTATTCAATATTTCTTTCATGTGCTAGCAATCTCTTTCTCACCCTGGCAGATAGCCTCATTAGGTATTTCTCTCCTTATCTGTACGTAGAGCTTTTTAAATTTTGTGTCAATAATGATAAAACAAACGCTTATAAAAGTAGAAAATGAAGAGTAATTTCCCAGCCTTTCATAGAAGGTTTGCAGAAGACGATTCGAGCAGACAGACTGCTGTGATCACCAGGTACACAATATATAGTGCATGGCAGCCCTTTCCACTTTTATCTGTAATGTTGTTTTGTGATAGGATTGTTGTCTTTGGGGTTGTCAGCAGATAGTTGGTCTCACAGTTTTCCTTTCTCCCTCTGATGTTTTACATCATTTCACATTATCTCATCTAACAAGCCAGTGTGATTTCAGATAACACGGTATGAGTTTAACTTCAGAAGAAGCTCTGAGCCCAGCTTGGGTATCTCTTATCAGCTTTGGTGTTATCCAGCTCCAAATCTGGGGCAGATGGAAGTATATGGGGTGTCAGTGAGAAGAAAAGAATTCCTTACGCTTGTATAAGCCGCCTCTGTCTCTCTGCTGTTTGCTTATAGAAGAAAGCAGGTTGTGCAGCCTGTGAGGAAATTATCACACTGATCTGAGTGATATAATTTGGATTCTGCTGGAAATATTAACAACACGTATCCTATATGCCACCTTTAGCTGTGGGGGAGGGCGAGGAACGGAAGTGGAGAAAGAGCTAAATCACATGAAGGCGCTGCTTGCAGTGTGCCAAATTACCTGTTGGATATCTGAGTACTTGCAAATGTTGCAGATAACTCGCACTTATCCCTCTGGAAACCCAAGAGAAAAAGCTTGCATAGCGGGCAAGTTAAGAAGTATGAAAAGAAATGAACATGAAAGAGGCTTAAGAAAAAAAGCCCCAAAACAAAACACAAAACCCTGAAGTGTGAAAATAATAGAATTAGAATTAACAACCTTAACCGAAACACAGTTGCTCTACTACTGATCTTTCTAAACTGCACTGCTCTGCATTCTCCAATTATGTCTGCATGCTGCTTTCCATCAAGAATAAAGAAAAAATCCAGTCCTCCAGGCAGTGGTATTTCAAATGATTCATCACATCATGAAACGATGTACTAGTGTCAAATCAGTGTTATGCTAAGTCACGTTCTGACCCATCAAAGATTCTTCTGTTTCCTCCTCCTTGTTTGTTCCTGTCTTTTAAAATACCCACTCTTACTTTGTTTATATCTTGAGTAACTTTAATTAGCTCTTCTTTCGTGTCATACTGGCATTTGTGTTTCCCACTGTTATCCTTCAGCACATATTACGGAGTTTGGGTGGGATTTTTTTAGTCACTATAATGTGTGTGCATTTTTCAGACATTAAGAAGGGCCCAAAATCTTCTTCAGTGGTTTTTAAATTCTAGCAACTGTTCAAAGAAAATATAGTAGTTATACCTACAGCCTTTTATTGTTTGTGTCCTTAGACCTTCATACTACAGCAGTAGGACTGTAGAGCATTTTAAACCCTGTTACTAATGTCAAATGCTATTTTAAGATGCTGTAAAAGACTGAGAACAAAAGTAGAGTTCTGGGTCATGGCTTGTATCTGTTAGAAAAAATATTTAACTTAATTTCCCTCGAAGTTTGTAAAGCAAAAGAACAACAGCAGTGCTTCACTGCCAGGAGTTTGTTTTGCTGGAGAAGAAATATGGGGGGATCATTGAAAAGCTCAACAGTAAGGGATTCTTCTGGAGTGCTGCGTCCGTGTCTGTAGGAGCTTTGTCCTTGGTTGTTTGAGATACGATTCTGCAAAGTGAAACGGGGAGCTTAAAGCAAGACAGAGACAAAGCTGATGAAAATAGAGCATCTGTAAGCCCTCCTTAAGGGACTTCCTAATATTTGTCTCTGTATCTCTCTCTCTGTCCTTTGTTATTGCTGTTGCTGAAAATAGTGTTGTCTGTTGAGGTAAATCTATACAAGCAGCTTCACATCCCTGGAGTGAAAGGGGCTTCTATTCTTTACATAGCCTCAGGAGAAGTTGAAATACAATTCTGAATCCTAAGTCTTTGAGCAATTATTTGAATTGTTCTCAATATCATGCAGTACTTCCATGGCTAACTTGAAAACTGTTCTATTACCACCACGGGAAGTAGCCTAGAAGGGAAATGCTACTCTGTTATAAACAAGACACTGTCTGGCATGGTTGTACTAAGATGAAGAAGGAAAAAAAAATCACCATACAGTTCAGCAATACTTAAAAGAAGCAAAATCATTCCAATCTGAGCAAAATGTCATGGTTGTTCCCAGAAGTGTCACAACATAGGAACATGGGAATAGAAGATAAAGCTCTGCTGAAAATGGTTATGACTCTTGATAGCTTTAGTCAGCTGTGGCAGTAAAAACAAAGGCGTTTTTTGCTGTGCTGCAGAAATGTATACTGGGCAGTAATAAAGAAATAAAATTAGGAAGTCACAGTGATATAATAATGTAATGCAAATTTCATTTGCTTCAGTAAAAGCATAACAAATTCTCCCTATCCTACAATAATTTCACTTATTCTTTTAATGGCAGTAATTCAAGATTATTCCATTGACGAGTAAGTTGCAATAGTTTGAAAGGTGGAAATTGTATCATTACTGCATAAGAATGTGCAGAAGATGAAATTAAGCTTTGTCAATAAAAGAAGAAAAAAGTATGTCTTTAGTTTCAAAAAATTTGATTTCAATTAATGGCATAGAACAGTTAAATATTTTACTGGAAAAAGGAGAAATAAGAGGTTGAGAAGGACATTTTCAACAAACATGGGTGGTGAGCCATTGTTTTCAGAAGTGATGTAATTTTGATTTCTGATATTTAGAATGTCTGGGAGATCTCACCTATTTACAGTTCAGTAGAACGATTAAGACTTGGAAACTGTTACTGAAAACAGAGGAGATACAGATTAGCGCTAATAATCTAAATTGAATACATTCACAAAGAAAATGGTTAAAATTAGCAGAAGCTGTGCTGAAAGGGGCCAGAGGGAGTTTCCCACAAGACCTGAGATAGTCTGGTTCCTGAAGGTTATATCGTGGAGTTGTTCTGGTTTAGTGTTGGTGTGTTAGTTGGTACATTAGTTAGAACTAACGTTAGTGTCTCTGAGAGGTAAGGTAGCATGGCGAAGTTTGCTGGTGACGCAGTGCTAAAGGTACCGTCAGTACAGAGGAGAAACTGGGCATTTTTCAGAAAGAACCAGGTGATCTGGGTGATCACACTGATAAATATTTGATGAAATATAATCATGAAATTGTAAGGTTAAATAGTCAGTAATATGTAAGCAGAATTTCTGCTATATCGTGGGAGCTCATTAGTCAGAAATGATTAAGGATGAGAAGGATCTGCGTCTACTAGTCGCTCATACAGTGATTAGGAGCTGCTCGTATCATGTTGCCATTAAAAAGGCAAATGCAATTCTAAAATACTTTTGACAAGCTGTTTCCAGTAGAGCTAGTAATGCCAGTGGATATCTCACTGGTTTATCCGGAATACTGTGTGTGCCATTTTGCATACCTGCATATTTAAAACAGAATAATTTAGGCTTAAATAGGCATAACAAAGGAGACTAGAATAATGAAGGAAAAGAACCTAAGGTGGCATGGCTATGTTGGCCTAGCAAAATAAGCACTGAAAGAGAATTTCATTTGTTGGTGTGAACGAATTGAGAAACAAGTACCAAAGAACCTTTAAAGGCAGAAAAAACAGGTTATAAGAAAAATGTGAATAAATTAATTCCATTAAATAATGCTATTAAACTAATGCCATTATCGTTCTAATAAAAGATGGAGAAGAAGCACAATTAATATTTTTTAAGGTGAAGCTCTGTTAGTTTATGAAGGGCGTAGAAGTGGCAGCGGGGTGGTTGGGCTGGATGGAAATTGAGGGTGCATCTATTGTAACATTATACTTGGAATCAGAAGTGCACATTTTAAGTGGGCTCCCCAGCATCCCCATGGCTGCACTTTGTTTTTGCAGTAGAGCAGTCTCACTCTACATGGTTTCCTTTCAGATGAAGCTGAACTGGAAGATGCAGTTCAGAAGCACCCTTGGTGCTGCCGCTGCTGATGGCTTCTCAGTTGACAGGACCAGGCTAGAGCTGCTAGGAAGTAACACCCTGGGAAGTGCATCTGCTGTGGGCTCTTAGCACAACTGTTTCACTGTCTGTGTCTGCTACTGTTCCTGTGACCTGACTGAAAAGGAAAAACGCTGAATCTGTGGATCAATTTCTGTTACATTTCGTGCTCATAGCTCAGAAGGCTAAAATGCAATCCATCTCAATGCCAAAGGAAGGCAT
This sequence comes from Limosa lapponica baueri, assembly GCA_002844005.1. NCBI lineage: Eukaryota > Metazoa > Chordata > Aves > Charadriiformes > Scolopacidae > Limosa > Limosa lapponica. The sequence goes on along the minus strand of KZ508795.1, from coordinate 25,794 downwards.
TTTGTACATATTTATATAATGTTAGTGGTTTGCTGGTATATGAAAAGTAGGAGAAGGACTGAAGTTTTTAATCCTTTCTAGGAAGAACCATCTTTATTTATAAATACATCCATGTATTTATACACACCCTCTGCACACATAGAGATATTTATGCACAGTATCTTGCAAAACAGTCCGATATCGCGCTATGAATGCCATGAAAGAACGGACCATTAATATGGTCTTATTTATAGCTTTTTGTTTCGCTTAAAATGTTTATTGTATGTCAGTATACTTATATTAATTGCAAGGACTTAGGCCTCTTTTGGTCCTTTAGGAGATCACAAAGTCTCAGTCCCCAACTAGCTTATTGACTTACAGAATGAAATAACTTGCCTCATGTTGTAAGATAATACGAGCAAAATATGGCAGCCTGTGGCTAGCTGGGGACACAGTCATCCACAGAGATTAAGAAAATCCCCTTACCCGTACAGCTCGATTGATCGGTGTTTAGAGAGTGCCTGGTCGTGTGATTTGACACTTAAACATCTCACTGCCTTGATTTTCAAAGGTACGCTCAATAACTGTAAAAATAGTTGTTTATTTTGCCAACTAAGTGTGAATAAGAGGCCTACTGTCAGCATCTTTTTAAAAAACATCTCTGTTCTATTCTGGAGGGAGTGCATATATGTCTCACCTATGCACCAGGTATGTATGCCGTTAAGGCTGCTAATGTTCAGTATTTCACTCCTGATTCACGAGGATGCTGGGCAGCTGCAAAATATGAGGGGTCTGTGAGAGTTAGATATATCAGTGCAATAAAACATCACTGGTCCAAAACTCACCTGCCATGTAATGTTTATCCAACCACTTGAAAATGAGAAGCACTGTGCAAGCCTTCCCCACGCTTAGGTCAGTGCGGTTAGGAGTGGGCTGGCACGGCAGGTTTGAAACAGGGGTGCCCACAGGGTGGGGAGACTCCCTGTGGGGTTCTGCTTTGGGCCACGCCATCAAAAGAGCTTCCACCCCTCCAGCTGCACCACTGAGCTTGCTTTCTGTAGATTCCTCGGGCTGACTGGCTCCCCAGAGCAGGAGATCGGGAGGTGATCTTTGTTGCCATTGAATAAACAGCTTCGTGCAAACCGAGGCCTTGTAGGATAATGTAGCTGAATACACAATTGCTCTTGGCAGCCCAAAACATTCCTGATGAGGTTTTATGCAATATAGGTGGACAAGTAAATCAAAGCGCTTGGGCAGCTAGACAATTTATCCCCTAAAATGTCTATAATTGCTTCTAAGAAGAGCTTTGTGTTTCTGTCAACAATTGATTTTAAGTATTATCTTTGTCTTGAGAAATGATCAGACTCCACCTTCCTGCTGGAAAGAGATCAGTAACACAGGCAACCACAGAAGACATTGATTTGTAGTAAAAGTTTGCTGGCTCATTCAAGTGCTCTTCAGTTGTGTTCTGTTTTTTTTCAGAGTCAAGAGCCCGTAGCATTTCGTTCCCTCACTTTCAACTCTCACGTGTTAAATGTGCTCTGCCTTTGCTGGAATATGGCAGTGATGTGTTGTGCTGTTTCTAATGATTCTCCTGTTTCTATTCAGGCTATTTTACATTTTGCAAGTAGGCAACTTTGGGAATGAAAGAAACTTGAAGATCCCACTGAGTTTAATAAGGAGAGATTAAAACAGCATTTAAAATGTATCACTCCTTTTCTGGTATCTGGTGCTTTGGTATGTTTATCAACAAGGCGCTGTCATTAGTAGTAACTAAAAAGGGGAGCCGTCACAGTCAACTTCTTTCTGAAGTTGCTGTGTTCAGGACTGTGAGCAACCTTAGACACACAAAATAAGCCTTTTCTTTCATATAAAGTTGCCAGGGCAGTCCTGTCTTGGTCAACAGCAGATATAGACTGATAAGAGTCGCTGCGCCGTTAAGTCTGAGTTTTTTTTTGTCAGAGAGAAAAGTCTGGGAGGCATTTAGAGATCCACAAAGACAGTGAAATGTTCACTCAACGTGCGACTGCATCTCAGCTGGATTTCCCATGATGGGCAAATCATTTGCTAAGGATTACTGAATATCACAATGCTAAGCTGCATTCAGTCACCCAAATATTTCAGGTATTAATTGTAATGAAAGGTATTCAGGGGTTCCCAGAGCGTTCACATCACAATCTGACAGGCTTGGGCTTGAGGACTGTGGCATGCACGTCAGTATCGAGGCACGCTCTGTGTTAATCAGGTTGCTGTAGGAAGGTCATTAACAGACTTCATAAAGTCAGTAGTGTTTCCTTTCTTTTCTCACTTTCAGGCAAGTTGTAGGATGGCAATTCGCTTTTCTCGCTGTTATTAGGGGGGGAGACCACGCTGTGGTAAAGAGAGGTTCTTTAGGAACCTAAAGAGAGGTACTGTAAGAGCATTTTGGAGGCTAATAAGTGCTTTGAATTGTTGGTTTGATAAGAACTGTGTGTTTACTCCTCACAATTTGCAATGTGGTAAACACTCATCAAAAGAAAATGAGAAAAGATCCTATATGTGATTGAAGACTATTCTCGTGAATGCAAGCAGACAGACCAAATTCATCCCTCACCTAGTTTTTTTGCAATCAGGGGAGATTTGGGTAAGAAAAAAGTTTGACCTAGCAATAGTACAACAGATATATACTGCCAGGATTCCTCTTGGTGATTGTTAACCCTGGGGTCTAATGCTCACCTTACCGATATTGATGCTGTGCATGGTTGCTGAAGTATGTTGATGGATGTAGAGAGGTGCTGAAGATCATAGATTATCCTTTGTTTCCATCCTGAATACCTGATTGTGCCTTTTATATTCCTTGTAATCGAACAAAGAAGTAGGCATCAGTCATAAAATGAGTAGTTGGAGGAATATGGTTCTTCCTTACCTTCCAGCAGTACAGACATCTCGTGTTGTCAGAGATGTGAGCACAAGTTTTCTCCTTGTCCAGTTCAAGGACAGTTTGAGCCAGTAAGCCACCTCTGAAATCAGTTTTCATTGGCTTTAGGAGGTCCACATTACTTGATTTTTATTTGGCGGATTCTGCTAAATCAATTCAAATGCACTAATTTTAGATCATCTAAAACTGCACCTAGAAAGCAGTACGTGCCAAGTTGTTATGATTGTGCTGACAATTTCTGAGAATAATTAAAACCAAACACAGGTGTTTCAAATCTCCCCAAGAGCATTTGGTAACTGCGAAGATTTACTGAAATAATAAGAAATAAATCTTTTCATGTCTGTATTTCTAACACACTCTTGAAAAAGTCTCCATGCAATGTAAAAGAAAGCTGCGTCAATATGATGTCTGTGGGAGACAGGCTACGGTTGTTCTATACTCTTTGTTCCTTGATAGCCTCCCCCAAAGCAAACATGCAAGAGAGCATCCCTAACATGGTAAGCTTCAAGTGTAAACGGGGAATATGGTAAGGCATTTCAGGCTTGTGTGTGCACAGAGCTGGTTATGGAGAGGCATATTAACCTCGACTTGTGTATACAGAAAGGAGACATCTCCAGGTGAAAGGAGGAATTTAGCAGAGAAGGTCTCTGGCACAGAGAGGGGAAGGGAAGCAAGGAAGGCAAAGCCTGGAAACAGGAAAAGCCGTTGAGCTCTTTTATTCATTTATTCACTTTCTTCCTTTCAGGGATATAGTTTTATATAAAAAAAACTAGTGCTGGGAGGAGCTGAAATGGAACTTGATGCACTGCTGAGGTAGTAGATATCCAGAAGCATTTACAATCTTCAAACTTCAATGAGTCCTCTAACTGCATAGGATAGGTGTACAGGACTTTTTCATCTGATCACTGAAGCATCTGCTTGTGTAAATAAAAGTATTTTGGTCCGTCTCAGTTAAGGTTCTCAACATAATAATAGGTTTCTGGTTTACTGCTTGATATTCCTTCATCTGTTATATAAACAAGTAGTCAAAGAGAAAGCAAACTCTGACAATCCTCTCTTACGAAGATAACTGAAGATCAATCTTTTCTGACATTCTGCCTAATAAAAAAGCAGCAAACAAGTCAGAGAAGGAAAATAAACAAAAGTGTTTTTAAAAGAGAGAGAGAATAAGAAATAGGGACCAGCTGGCTGGAAAGATATATGTTCCTTATGAAAAACAAAAAGAAATACTGGCTGAAACTGACAGCTCTAAGTTTGAAAGATATTGAAAATATTTCTTTTCTTGTGAATTTCAGCATATATTGTTCTAATTTTCACCACTCCCTCTTTAGATGCTTGCTTCTGAACCCAAAACTCCTCTCAGTGCCAGAATTGTGAATTAAAGCAGATGAATTCACAGATGAGAGTTTTTCTAAGTGAAAAAGGACTGAAAAAAACCCACATTTTTTTTCTCAAGTGATTTAAAATGAGCCTTTTGTTTCCTAGGCTTTGGTACATATCTTGATAAGTGTATGTTGAAATAGGGTTAAAAACAACTTGTGAATATTAATTGATGAATTAAATTCCCATTCTGAAAAACTTTTTAAAATTTAGGAGAAAATGGATGTGCGATTTAAAACTGCATTTAGGTACTTTTGTGAATACCTAATGAGAACTGATTTCATGGATCAGTTTGACCTTGGCAGAATCAAAATAATGTAGGTAATAATCTTTTATAAAAGCATTGCTCAGTAGATGTTGAAATTAATCCTGTCTATGTAGTACTCCTCATTCTCCTGTTTTTCTCTGTTAATATTCTCTTCCCTTTTGGTTGTAAATTGCTCATATTCTATGTACTCTTAGGTCATGTCCCAGTGATGAACTCATTTTAAAATAAGTTAAGCAGTACAACACTGCACCATTAAAATTATCATCCTTTTGAGGTAATTACCTAATATCTTTAATCATTAAAGGTACCACATTGCATAGTGTGAATTATGCAAACTAATCCCTCCTATGACAAACAATGAAGCGTGTGCATAGTTTTTGCTCACATGTGCGTACTTAAGGGTTTGTGAAACTTGGCGTTATGTCATGGATCGTATCTTGGATTGAATTTCTGCACATCTTAGAGGAGTTAAGAGTACAGGAATCCATATGCAGGTTCAATGGCTATTCCTTTTACTGCATAATCAAAGTATTGCTAATCTGACTGAGGTTGGGAGAAGAGCAGTGATATCCTACTTCTGTCATATCTGGCTTCCAAAGTTCCCATTGGAATGATTATTTTAATACTGATGAAATTTCATTGTATAATGGGGCTTCTACAGCAGTGAGTATGGTTTGGTTTTTTTTAAAAAATATTTTTAATAAATAAAATAGAAAGGGATGAATTCTGAAGAACTGTTCCTATCTCTTTTTGTTAGTCATTGTTATACTGAGATGCTGCTTTCTTCTCTTACAAAAACGTCCTTTCAACGTCATAAAATTCCAAACTGGAAAAATATTTTTTTGTCAATTTCCAATTTTAAAGTGAGAAAAGTCTGTTTTGAGAAGTCTATGAAAAATGAAACCTCATCATATCATGAAAGATACTGACTTTATCTCTTATAGGAGACCTCCCTAATTCTCAATGAAGAGAATGTAGAATGCCATTGAATTTGGAGATAAAAGGTACAATAATGATAAAAGAAAGTACTATTGACACTAGATAAACGTGACGACTGCTTTGAACCAGAATTTAATGCAAATTTATCGTGATTGTGATCCCTAAAGAAAAATACACAATGAAGAGATTTGCCAAGTATGCTTTCTTTTTCAATATTAGAAGTAACAGGTTCATATTTTAGCTACATTTTTCAATAGAACATAGAATAAGGATTGTGTCATGGAATGTGATGAAATAAAACTTCAGTTCTTGAAAGACATAAAATTAGAAGATGGTACAAGGTCCTTTGCCAAAATTTTATGCTAGGCAATTCAAGTATGTATTGTGCCTTGCAGTTGCAGATTAGCCCTTTAGTAGCATTGAAAGAGTGTGCAAATGTGGATTCTAAGTTAATGCGGTGCTTAAGCAAATAGTCAACTTTGTATGTGTGAATAATGCCACTGAATACAGGAGCATATATTCATGAATATATGGAAGACAGCTGCAAGTTGTTGCCTTCTGTTTGAACCACAAATAAGACAAAACCCATTCGCATATGTTAAATGCTTGGCTCTGCATTTCATTCCCTGGTGTCTTAGCCTGGACCAGGAACTTCCAGAAGAGAAAAGGAAAATCATTCCTGTGCTTGCTCAGTCCCTAAGTCCAGAAATTTTAGAACAATTAGTGTGATGCGTGATGATAGAAACCAGTTCTATATCATCTTCCGTGCATTTGTTTCAGGAACACTGATGAGTTAAGAGAAAATGTGTTGTTAATCATGCTTTAAAGGGAATTCAACCAAAGACTGCAAGAAAAATATGTAGCAAGTCAAGAACACCAAGAAGAAACAGGGCAGATCTAGATTTCATACACAGTCTACTCTTCAAACTGTCATTACTGAGATAATGATATCAAGACTATTTAAAATAGAACCATTTGAAAGGGGCAAAGGTGCCTGATGTCTCTTAGCTTTCAATAGGAACTGACAACTAACTCCACTTCATGCCTTTGAGAAATTCTTGCAATTACAAAATGCTGTGAAGCATTTTTCAAATATATTCTTGAGATGTCTGTCTTCTGCTCTATTATTTTTATTGATATCTGTATGGTAGTTTTAAGCTACTGTAAAATACTTGAAAAATGTCTGGTCAATAGGAAATGACATCTACTACCACAAGAAGCATCTGAATTGAGAGCTTTCTAAACACCAGTATGATCTAAGCAAGTCATTAAAAGTAGTATTTACTGTATAAAGTTTATACTATTTCTTCTCTGGCAGTGTTTTTAGCCACAGTATTGTGTTAAAATTTTTTAAATCTTTCTGATTTCACTTATGTATATGCAAATTCATAACTAAAATAATCATAGGTTAAAACAGCGCAGCTATTTTCAGAATGTGGTTTCATGAGGTGTTACTGGTGTGCAGTGAAAATGAGACTGTTACTTACCCTTTATTCCTAAGAAATAGTGTTACAGTCCCAATGTTTTCTAGTCAAAGTAGTCGGTAATTTCTCTCATTTATTAGTACAGGTGTGATCTTAATTAAATAACATCAAGCAGTTAATTAGGGAGTGTCTTATGAAGGCTGTGCAATGGCTAAATAGACCTGCCATTAGAAATGATACACAAGTGTGACTGTAGTCAGCTTTTTCGGCTAGGAAGTCATCTGAAGATCTGTTTGATTGTCTGATCTGTCTTTCAAGTTTAAAGCTATGTTTTCTTTCTTCAGCAATTGTGTTTTGGAATTATGCAGGAAGAGGAAAGACTCTTTAGTTAGGCACCCACTGAGTTTTCCTTTCCCTAGCTGAATTGAGAACTCCAAGGATCAAGCTGCAGTTTGTGCGTGAGTTGCACAGGAGATAAGGGAAGAACAAAAGTCCCTTTGTACAAACATTAGTCACAATTTCATGTTTATCGGGTCCCCTGAAAGCTGAGTCAGTCACCCCTGTCCAGTGTTGCTGCTCAGATGTTTTTGATTATGTCTGGTCTCTGTTGAGAATTTGCAATGATCTGAAGGCCTCATTCCCATTTATACATTGCTATGAACTACGCTTTGTATATTTGGAAGTAATATGTGTTTCATAGCAGGAAGTTGCACTCTGATGTTTCAGCCAGTTACTTGGGTTGTCTCCCATTTCCCTCTTAATGAGGACACTAATGAATAGTCATTTATGGTTGTACCCTTGGACTCAACCAAATTCATACTGAATTTTCCTTATATCTGAATGGGAGATAGTTTTAGCTATCCAAATTCAAGGGATATCAGTGTGTCTAATATTGGGGGAAATCAGAATGAAAAATGGAAAGAAAAATTAATGTCTTGGGATAAGTGTTACAACTTGATACTTTGATTAAGTTTTGAGTTTGCAAGTCAGAAGAAATCCTAGGAGAAAGGGTTAAATAAGGTTCTGACTGTATCCTCAGACAGAAATTGGCACATACTTATACCCAGGTCAGCATTCCCAATAGCAAAAGCATCACCCAGTGTCTTACCTGAAGATTGAAGCCCATTTATAATGTCTGGTAACTTTGCATTTGGAAGACACAGAAAAATCCCATGAGTTAATATTTAGTTATCTGTAAGTGCAGTTTTTATTATCATCTCCGTACATCTCTTTCTAAGCATAGTAGCAGTAGCAGTCTTTCTATTTAATGTAAGTAGTTATTTACATTTGCCTAGTGTTGTGGTTTAACCCCAGCTAGCAACTAAGCACTACACGGCTGCTTGCTCACTCCCCTCAGTGGGATGGAGGAGAGAATCAGAAGGGTAAAAGTGAGAAAACTCATGGGTTGAGAGAAAGACAGTTTCAAAGGTCAAAGCAAAAGACGTCCACTACTTCGCATCATCAGGCAGGTGTTCAGCCATCTCCAAGAAAGCAGGGCTCCATCACGCGTAAGGGTTACTTGGAAAGACAAATGCCATAACTCTGTAAAGCCGTAACTTCCTTCTTCTTCCCCCAGCTTTATATGCTGGGCATGACATATGCTCAGGTTTGGTCAGCTGTCCCGGCTGTGTCCCCTCCCAACTTCTTGGGTGCTTCACTGCCTTCCAGGCCAATATGAGAAACTGAAAAGTCCTTGACTGCTTAGCAAAAAATAAAATAATGGTGCATTATCAACATTATTCCCATCCTAAATCCAAAACATAGCACTATACCAGCTGCAAGTGAGGAAGCTAACTCTATCTCAGCTGAAACCAGGACACCTAGTGTGAAGAATAATTGCCTGGTAGCTGGTCCATCCCAGGCATGCCTTCTTCAAGTCAGGGATGTATAGAAATAATTGATCTTGTCTTGCCTTACTCAAACACAGGCTGAAGAAATTTTTTGCCACTGAAGCGCTTTTTGTAGTGTTTGATAATGGGAATGCTCAGGAGTGTCATTTTTAAGGCACCAGTGTTACTTACAATATCCTTGTTATGCAGCTGGACAGTAAGAAAAGTACCGTCATCTAGAGACATTCCATGAATTTGCGAAAATAGCCTTTTAAACTCTACAAGTAGCATTTGTGAGAATATTTTTACATATATTCTCTGTATAAATGTAGCTTTTCCAAGCTACTTCCTTAATTACATTACAGATGAAACATCCTGGATGAAATTCTGGTTCCAATAAAAGTATTTATGTTCTTGATAACAAAATAACCCAGCCAATTTCTATGAGACCTGGCAGCATGAAGCTATAAATTAGTCTTAAATAACACAGTGTGATGGAGAAGGCAAAATATGAAAGAAATTGAGCTTAGAATTGGAGATGAACTTTAATGTTCTTTGGGGACAACATCCAAAGTTCTGTTCTCGTTGTATGTTTTGCACTAACTGCTTGGCATAATACTTGTACCATAAAATACCATTACGGATGGACTTCCCAGACTTGCATCTTTAGAAAATTTGATCTGTAGAACTGTGCTGTTTTTCCTAGTCAAAAGTCGAATGAAAATTTCAAATCTAGAGACTTATTTATTCTAATTTAGAGACTTCTTTATTTTATTTTATTTTTTTATTTTAGGAAATTGCTTTTAGCAGTTTGCTCAAAATACTTCAGTTTCCATGAAATCCAGCAAGCAACACTGCCTACCCCAGGTCCCTCCTTTAAAGAACGACACTGATATTGTTATTGGTAATTGGTATTGATAGGTGCTATATGCATTCTTTTGTATTAAGCAAACATAAATTCATATCATCAAAAAGAAGGCAATAGTCTGCTTAGATCAGACCAAAACAGGCACTGGAAGAAGAAAATGTAATTTCCCAGCTTATGTTTTCATTATTCATTTTGTGTTTGGTGTTAATAATACATTGAAATACAGAATAAGGTAATACAACTCATAGAGTGCCTTATTATCAGGTATCCTCAAGGCACTTCACAATAACATCAAAAAGGAGACCAAAAGACAATAGCTCATCTATAAGAGAGGCTTAAAGCTTTTCTTTAAAATGTGATGAGGTGGGATCCCATCAACTTCAAAAGAATTTTGTTTAGGGCTATGTCTGCCCCTTTCTTTTTTGGGTTATGTTTGTATTGTTTACTGAACTTCACAGGAGGAATAGTGTCAGAAGTGGAGGGAAAACGAGCCCTTCTAATGGTAATCTGCCTGGCAGTGTTTGCAGACTTGTAGAAAAAGGAGTTTAGTGGGAGTTGCATGGCAGTGCACCGCTGTCTGCGTGTTTGGTGTGGAAAGGAGGCCTAGGTTGTCAGTTCCTGCACACTCTCCGCAGATATTACGGTCCAGAGCTGCAATAGACTCTATATATTTTCTAGAGAGAACACAGTTTTAGGGAGTGGGCAAATCCAACAATTGTCTGATAGCAAGGTAGCTGCAGGTCAGTGGTCCAGATCCAACCAGCAGCTTAGCATGTATTCCCTATAGGTACCCGTGCAAAGGCCAGGTGTAAAATACACATATACACAGTGGGACACACAGATCACCGCAGGCAGAAACAGGCACTATTCAAACAGAAACAAACTGCCCAAGTAGTTTCTTCTTGTTCCCCTCTCTGGCTGATAAGGAAGACGAGCTGTTAGTGAGAAATTCATACGTATTTACCACTGGGACCTCTTCAGCAGCTGGGCTTATATGTGCACATACCCTCCTTGCTGGCTAATCTGGCTTGGTCTTCACTAGCAGTCACACACTGGATTATGGTGGATGAGAAGCTCAACATGAGCCGGCAATGCGCGCTTGCAGTCGAGAAAGCCACCACATCCTGGGCTGTATCGAAAGAAGCGTGGCCAACAGGGCAAGGGAGGTGATTCTGCCCCTCAACACCGCTCCTTGAGACCCCACCTGGAGTACTGTGTCCCCCTCTGGAGTCCCCAGTATAAGAAGGACCCTGTTGGAACGGGTCCAGAGGAGGGCCACAAAGATGATCAGAGGGCTGGAACACCTCTCCTATGAAGACAGGCTGAGGGCTGAGAGAGCTGGGGTTGTTCAGCCTCGAGAAGAGAAAGTTCTGGGGAGACCTTATAGCAGCCTTCCAGTACCTGAAGGGGCCTACAGAAGAGATGGGGAGGGACTCTTTATCAGGGAGTGGAGCAATAGGATGAGGGGTAATGTTTTTAAACTGAAAAAGGGGAGATTTAGTTTAGATATTGGGATGAAATTCTTTACTGTGAGGATGGTGAGACACTGGAATGGGTTGCCCAGAGAAGTTGTGGATGCCCCTTCCCTGGAAATGTTGAAGACCAGGCTGGATGGGGCTTTGAGCAACCTGGTCTAGTGGGAGGTGTCCCTGCCCATGGAACTAGATGATCTTTAAGGTCCCTTCCAACCCAAACCATTCTATGATTCTATGTACCCTCACTACCTTTAGTTGCTCGCACCCGAGACACATGGTCCCCAGTGACTCGTGGTCCTCAGTCCAGCTGCTGACACTTAGACCTCCATGCCCATACACCCACATAAAACAGGGGTTTCCCTCACCTGGGAAAATAGTTAGAGTTTAATAAGAATACAGGACTGACTGTGCTGATCAGGTGCAAGGCATGGCCAGACAAACACGCTTATCAGTACCCTGCTTACAAGTAACTGGTCCCTTTTATCCCCTTATCCTTCATTTCCTGCCCTTCTTCCATAATAATGTTTGTGTAATCCCAAAATGCTTTTTCCTGCATCCTAGAATATGCTCCATACCCCTTGGACAGCGAGGTGCTCCAGAGAGCTTCTGCCGTTGACCCGTGGTGCTGGGTTTCCCAGCTGGACTGCTGGGGCTGATGGCTGTCCTGGGACAGCCCTGGGGGTGCTTGGGCAGGGGCTCATTCCTCCAGCTGTCTTACTTGAGGTTTCCACACCTGCCATTGTGCCTCACTTTAAGGGCTGATGCTCTCCTGTTACGGGCCTGGGTCGTGCCAGGGCAGGGTGGTATCCGGGTTCCCCACCTCCCGTTGTGCCTCTACTCCTTTGCACATCTGCAGATGAGCTATTTATCACACAGCCTGACATAAAGGAGCTCGTACTTTAGAGGTTTATTATATTTGGCACTGAATAGTAATCCAAATAAGGAGGCAGAGGAGCAGGTCCAAGGTGCCACCCTGTTTCAGACGTGTATTAGCTCTACACAGTACAAAACTGCAGTCAAAGCTATTCTGCATGTTAGTGCTCCAGGATTAATGATGATGAGTCAGTCTGCGCTGCAACTGCTGTCGTCACTGCAGCTCAGTTAAAATATACGAGCCCCATTTAAATTAGCTGCAGTCTTGCAGAAGTTGCCCATGATGGTGGATAAACTCATAACTAGGTAACTATTGCTGCTAGTGACCTTGAGTAGTGATGCCACACGGACATAGTGAGGCTGCTAAAATTATCTTTGAAGATCATGCTGTTTTGTGATGTCTCCACTGAGTCAACTGGGGAGAACTTCACTAGCAAATGCATCCATTTAGCAACAAATGACATGAAGTGATTTCTGGGTTGCCAGGGGCTTAAACCTCATTTTACATCAAGGTAGCCGACATAAAGGCTTTGGCCGACTAGTATCACAGAAAGGAAGCATCACTGGCGTAATTCTGAACATATTTTCGTGGAGCAGAAAGCGTGGATAGATTTTCAATAGACTTAGGTCCAGATTGCCAGTGTGATAAATTCTTTCCAGTTAGCCAAAGCACAGTGAGGATATAAAATACGTTTTACTAGGCACAGGCGTATTTAGTCAGAACACTGTTTACATGGGTATTGCAGTGATTGAATGAATGAGATCAAATATATAACTACTTTCTATTTAATTAATACGCATAAGAAGATAAAAGATTTTACAGCTCATAATAATAATAATCTTAATTACTCTATTTTAACCAAAGTATTAAGCTGGACACTGCATTAGATGTGTCATAGAAATCTAATGACAAATGTGGAGGCTGACACCGTCATGTAGTTTGGACAGGGGTAAAATGCCTGAACTACTCTTTATGCTGTTTCTTAACCAGAAATTCAAATGCCAGTGAGATCAACTGAGGGTACACAGAATAAGTGAATGTAAAACGTACCAATGAATTAGTCAGAATGCACAGACCAGAGAATTTTGCTAGTGCCTTTAGCTAAGAGCCTGTCAGAAATTTTTATTGCAGATTTCCCCTGTTATGTAAAAGAAACTCTCTTGGGTAATTTTTAAAAATTGATATAATCTTTTTGACAATACACCTTTCATGAGTACAAA
>KZ508795.1:0-10643 GCA_002844005.1 Limosa lapponica baueri | reverse complement strand
TCATGGGATGGATGGGCTGTAGAGAAAGTAGAGAACAAATCCTATTTATGAGACATATTGCAGGGCAATTTCCTCAAGTTATGCAGGACTTAAGAGGTTCTCAGAGACAACCTTAAAAATAAGAGAAAAAACATCAGTTCTGAGCATTGCAGGTAATATTCCCAAACTCTAATTAAATCTTTGTTCACCCCATCAATCCTTTTCATAATGTCCAACTAAATGATTTTCTTTGTAATTACCTCTTCTTTTCCAACTTTCCTCGCTAATTAAGGAATTTTCCAATAAAGCCTGCCTTTATTTTGGACAAGCTGAATGGCAGGTTTGCTGGAGCCTTCAGGGTAGAAGACATTGCTTCTAGATGAGAAAGCAGCTGATCTCTTGCCTCAGCATTATCTGATTCAGGTACAAAGTAATCATCTCAATAGAGCAAAGGGTTGTTACTCTCCAATGCAAAAAAAATACCCTGGAAGGGACCAGCTTGAGAACAAATGCAGTCAAATGACATTGAGAATTTTAGATTAACTTTAGTGAAATTTACGTTCTTGTTACTTAAAATCTTTTCTTCTCGTAAAGGTGAGAGTGACTGATACGTGGTGCCTAATGAAGATGATTGTTCATTATTTCCCTCTGCATTTGACAGGCTTTTAAAGCCACTGCTAGAAAAGTGAGATTTCTAAATACCTCTGTGCTCTCAACAGAAAAGCAAAGTTATGTGAGAAGGTGAACTTTTAAAATTATTATTTAGGTTCTATATTTATTTTCTAAACTTTATGCTTAAACAGGAGAGTCTTCTATTGAGTAAAAAACAGTTACTGCTACTTAAAATAGTGATGCTTTCTTTCTATATGCCTCTGTTATGTAGGCTTAACTCCATCACTACGTTGCTGGAGGATTGAGGGATATTTTAGAAATTCTTTATAATTAATGTGCAAGCCTTGCCCAGATTAGGTTCCTATTTATCAGTCTCAGATTTTCAAACTGTACCAGAGTTATCAGTCCCCTGTAGGGCAAGAAATTGTCCCTGCCAGCTTCTTTCATGAATTCGGGCAGCCCCTTCTCCTGAATCACACACGTCCTTCTACTGCATTCAGGTGGGGTTCTCCTTTGAAGTGTTTATTTTTGCACCACATTTGAGTAAGAACCTTTTATTCTTTCAGGCCCTAAGGTTCATGGTTTGGATCAGTCAAAAATGAAAACTTTCTATTAGAGCTTCACTGTAGGTGTGTTTTATATCCCACCGTGCCACAAGTAAAAATTAAAAACCTTGCTCAACTTTAACTTCACAGCATTATAGAGACATTATACAAATATAAAATTACTCAAATCCCTGAAGCGCACTGTGAACTAAATTAGTGATTTGAAGTTCTCCAATTTAATGTTAAGTATCTTTCGAATTTTGAAGGTACCAGCTGAATGCACTCAGTGATAGCTTTTTGAGCCCTGCTCTTAGTTTCTGCATATTATGGAATTTTCACCACAGTTTTATCAATTGTTCCTTTTCTTTAGCTCAGCAATATAATAGAGTAATTGAAATAATTCACTAGCATGTAACCACTTTACATTAAAAGATACTAATGATAACACTTCTGACTTATTAAGGAGTCTTTTCTTTCCCTTCATAGTCACGGAGTTGTACATGTTAAATTTAGAGCCTGTTCCAAGTGAGCAGTTATTTCACATTGAGTCCTTAAGTTGCAAGACTTAATATGAACAAATTTACATGCAATTTCTCAATATAACTCCATTGAAATGATTGTGTAATTCAGTGTAACTACATAAAAATGACAATATAGCTGCTTCCCAATTGCATAATGGGTACAGTGTAGTCAGTGTTTCAGTGTAAAATGTAATTGATTCTTAATTATTCTAGCTTGGAAGAAAGACCACTGCTTATAATTTCATTAAGGTGATCAGAAATAACTCTGCAAAGTGAAAGAATCAGCCACATATGTACATTCTTATTTTGTGTTTGCTGAAATCTTTTTGATTTATTTTTTCTTTTCGGTGAGGTTTGTAAAATAGTACTCTATTTTGAAGTTGCAGTAGTATCAACAACAGAAAAGGAGTTTCAGGGCTATTGCCTTGGTGTTTTGGGGTTTTGTTTTTGCTTGTTATGCACTTATTTACTATCCCAGAAGCAATTAGAAAATAAAGCAGTACTGTTAGGCAAGTTATTTCAGGGGAAATAACAATGTCCAATAAAAACAAATAGGCAGCTTTTCTAGCCAGAGTTGAACCTTATTGATTACAAACTCAGTAGCAGAAGTGGGCTACCCATACTACTGTCAATCAATTTGCTGTTTTTTCCTGGCCCCTCAAGGCTCTTCCTCTTATCTGTCCAGCAAGGACTTGTTCAACATTCTCGTCCCCAGCTCCCACAGGACCCTGGTCCCTTTTCCCTGCAGGCGGTCAGGACACAGAGGGCAGAGTGCCTGAGGGCACAGCTACAGCTGCGGTGTCAAGGTGGTCTGGCCACTGTATGAGACAGGCATCTTGCATTATTTAGGTTTGGATAGAAGTGGAGAGTCAAGCATAGTGGAGCTGGCCTGGCTGGTAGTAGATGGGGACCTTCCCGCAGAAGGGCAGTTTTCCCATGATCTTCATCACCACCTTTGGGGTGTTTCATTCCATTAACATGGTAAATGGGAGGCTTTAACCCAAGAGGTACATTTATTCTCCATGATGGAAGTTGGGTCAGGTCTGAGGATACCTTTTATAATGCTTAGAATAGCATAAAAAATATTTTCTCTGTTACTGGTCTACACTTACAGTGAAAATGTGGCCATGCTGCATGCCTTTTGATGTCCCATAGAAACTTTTATCAATAGGATTATTCAGATATGTAGACTATTCAGATTACAGCACTCTTATTCAAACGGAAAATTTCATTTTGATTGTGCAGCCAGGTTTCTGTCTTTCTCTTACTTCCACATTAGAAAATAATTTTAAAGGCCACCAGCACAAGGTTAACAAAAGAGGGTTGTCAGGTGAAATGCTCTTCCACGGAAATAAAATACCTTTAAACAATAAGTGAACATCCTCAAGGAGAAGTGGCCTTCATGGATGGTTGCCTAGTGATGAGATCATCCATTGCAAGGTTGACTGACTGGCAGCTCCTGTCTGCAAGGCTGTAAAATGTCAAGGTTTTTTCCAGCTTGGGAGAGGGAATTGCATAGGGGGTGCTTTCATTAGCTCAAAGTGAAGGGAACCTTTTGGGTGGTATAGGAGCCCATCCCATCTACATATAGAAACTCCTGTAAGGACTCCATGAAGCTGGTCGAGGCAATGGTGGTGGTGGTGGGGCATTATGCCTAGAACAGTTTTTCCTCATTTTTCTAACTTGTTCATTTACATATGTTGGAGATTCACTGCAAAATTTGTTTCAGGCCATAGTTAAAACCCCACTGTATCTTATGGTTAAATTATGCTGCTGCTTAAACATATGATTTACAATAGTCTACCCAGAAACAAGCACATGTGCATGAGAAAAAGTGAAAGATTAAGTAGAAGGAGAGGTCCAAAGTGATTTTTATTGGGGTGTGGAAGGGCAGGATTTGGAGTTGGACAGCTTATTGCAGGTGAAAGTGACTGCGTAAGTAAAGTCTCATTGTGTTAGCTCATACTTTGTGACCCCAAAAAGGGAAACCATAACCCCCCAAATACCCAAGTGAGTTGTATTCAGAGAAATGTATGTGTTTTGCAGAAGACGGGAATTTGACTGTGATCCCAGTTCATAAAATAAACTGGAACGTCTTCTGCATCAAGAGTGACCCTGGTGGTTGCCACTCAGGGGCACTAACTGAGCTCTGTTTAAACTCCTGGGAGTTAAAATGCTTTTATTTTTATTTAAAGGAGCTTCAAAGTCAAACACAAAGAAGTTAAATGACCTGAAAGTTACTACGTGATGTTTTATTTTGGGTTGAATGAAATGTTTTAGGTTGACCATAGGTTAACCTTTTTTCTTTTCTCTTTTGAAAAATAAAACAGCTTTATCCCAGAGTCTTAGTATACTTTTCAAAGTAGGGTCTACAACTATATTTTGATGATCTGGAATTACATTTACTATGCTATTTAGCATAATAGAATCATAGAATGGTTTGGGTTGAAAGGGACCTTTAAAGATCATCTAGGCTACCCCTCCTGCCATGGGCAGGGACATCTTTCACTAGATCAGGTTGCTCAAAGCCCATTCCAACCTGACAGCGAACACTTCTGATGATGGGGCATCCACAACTTCTCTGGGCAACTTCTTTCAGTGTGTCACTACCATCATTGTAAAAAAAATCTTCCTTATATCTAATCTAAATCTACCCTCTTTTAGTTTAAAACCATTACCCCTTCTCCTGTCACTACAGGCCCTGGTAAAAATCCTCTATCCGTCTTTCTTATAGATCTCCTTTATATATTGATGGGCCACAATAAAGTCTTCCTGGAGCCTTTTCTTCTCCAGGCTGAACAACCCCAACTTTCTCAGCCATTCTTTACTGGAGAGGTGTTCCACTCTGATCATTTTCATGGTCCTCCTCTGAACCCACTATAATATGTCTGTGTCCCCCTTGTGCTCTGGTGCCCAAGAGCTGGATGTAGTACTTGGAGTATTTGGTAAAATATCTTAAGAACAAAGGTGCACTGTCCTTGCTTTGTAATTGTAGGTATCAAATGTTCTTCTGGCAGAGCAGTCTGCAAAAACTGGCAGTGACTTTGCATTCCAATTAAATCAATGCAGACTGTTAGACACGTCTCACTGATGCTTTGTTATTTCATGTATATTTCCTTCTTTTTTTACTCATTGATACTTCAGCACCTTACGACAAAAAGATTTCACTCATTCAGAACATACCTGTACTTGTTTGCGTGTACAAAAAAAAAATCACAGAATTAAGCAAAACCAATTATTGCATAACGTCTCTCAAATTGTTTTGGTTGTACAACTTTGTAAGTTGTACTGCAAGAAAAAAAAAAAAACCAACAACAAAAAGATATAGGCAAAATGCCTCCATTTACCTAACTGAGATGTAGAAATCTGATGCCTTGCATCTGAGGTATCATTTTATTAGCCCATGTGAAAGCTGGTGGAGTTGCCAAATCTGAATATCCAATGAAGTTCCCAGGTAGTACCTCACAGAACAAGACTACAGTGGTAACATTACTTTCATCCTGCAGTGACTATGCTTGCCCTCTTTCCTCTCCCACTTCAGTCTTCACATATCTGTTACCTGCTTGTCCTGATAGCCCATGTCCTGAATCTTTTATCATGTTTTCGATTCCTGATGCTGATTTCTTCAAGATATCCTGAATCACTTCGAGACCTGATCTGACCTGTCTGCAGATACATGGTGATGGTATTAAGTAGAGTGCCTGACCTATGTGATAACACATATTTCTTGTCACTAGTTCACTGGCGTGTTTCAAGGCTGGCAGAGGTTTTCCAAGGAGCGGGCAAGTTGTGCTGTCTCTCTGCACCAAGTTGCTAGTCACTTAGTAGAGTGACAAATCCTGCCAATAAGCATCCCCTGCTAGCGGCTCTCAAGAGAGAGATGGTTATCTGCAGAGAAATGAGATGAGGGCATCGTGTGACAACGAATATCCACGGATACAAGGCTGAAGTGATTCTTGTTTATCATTCTCCTTGCATTAGAATTAGATCTGGAGAAAAAGCTCTGGGTATCCTGAGCTATTGTGAGGGGTCTGGAGAGTAAGCCTTATGAGGAAAGACTGAGGCAGCTGGGGTTGTTCAGCCTGGAGAAAAGGAGGTGGAGGGGAGACCTTATCACTCTCTACAACTACCTGAAAGGAGGGTTTAGAGAGGTGGGGATTGGTCTCTTCTCCCAAGTCACAGGCGATAGGACAAGAGGAAATAGCTTGAGCCAGGGGAGGTTCAGATTGGATATTAGGAAAGAATTTTTACACTGAAAAGGTTATTAAACATTGGAATGGGCTGCCCAGGGAAGTGGTTGAGGCACCATCCCTGGAGGTTTTCAAAAGATGGGTTGACGTAGTGCTTAGAGACATAGTTTAGTAATGTGGGGGGTCCTTTTGTAAGGTTTTTCTTTTGGGTGTGTGTGGGTTTTTTGGTGGTTTGTAGTTTTTTTTATATGAGAGTTAGGTTGATGGTTGGACTAGATGATCTTAAAGGTCCCTTCCAACCATGATTCTATAATGTGCTGTGACTTTGAGGGCCAGTATATTTTCAAGTTGTTATCTAAAGAATAGAAGGACAAGATTTTTTTTATAGTTTCAAATTTCTTCTGTAGTTTTTCTCTGACAGTGTAACTAAGCCAACTGATGGGCAGCAGTTTGCAGAGTTGGGCTTTTGCCAGGTACTGCTTGATATCCCTGAGTGGCAGAGAGGACGACGTGAGGCAGCAAATGGGCTTAGAGCAGCTCAGTGGTGGGATGGGAAGGCTGGGTCCCTTGGGGACTTCGTGGTGGTAACAACTAAAAATGACCTCTCAAAGTACATTACTTCCTGCCACCTCCTCCGGCCATGGCAAAGAGTGATGGCAGGTGTCAGAAAGTGGGCAGGCGGGGGGAGAAAATGGCTGCAAGAAGAGTGGTGCACCAGCGGGGGGGTTGTTGGCTGTCAAACATGCTCTGGTTATATGAATGCCTGCTGTGTAAAACTCGGCCCCTTCGGTCACACTCATCCACCTGCATCAAGGGAAAGATGAAAATTTAGCTCAAAGGCAGCCTGGGTTGACAGCGACTAAATGCACAAGTAGCTGATAGCAGCTCAGCAGCTCGTGCGAATGATCGCTACCTCCTGTCGGACGTGTGATGGATAGGTATCAAAACCACCATTGCCACTATTGGAACAAACTGTGACTGTTTTTGTGTGCAAACTCGGTGGGGGGTCAAGAACTGCGGTAGGTCTCATGCCTACGTTACTGATGTCACCCCAAGGACAGTGCTCCCCTGTTACACCTGCGCTGTGAGGAGAGGTGGTGAAGGGAGGAGAGGGGAGACCTCATCACTCTCTACAACTACTTGAAAGGAGATTGTAGAGAGGTTGGTGCTGGTCTCTTCTCACAGGTAATTAGAGATAGAACAAGAGGGAATGGCTTCAAGCTGCAACAGGGTAGGTTTAGACTGGACATTAGGAAAAAATTCTTCACAGAAAGAGTGGTCAGACACTGGAGTAGGCTGCCCGGGGAGGTGGTTGAGTCACCATCCCTGAATGTGTTTAAGAGTCGTTTAGATGTGGTGTTGGGGGATATGGTGTAGGTGAGAACTTTGTAGAGTAGGGTTGATGGTTGGACTCGATGATCCCAAGGGTCTTTTCCAACTTGAATGATTCTATGAAGGGGCTCGGGTCCTTGTTCTATCATGTCAACGTGCAAGCAGTCAGTTATCAGACAAACTGAAGGAAAGAACATCCCTTCATCCCAGAAACCTTGAAAGGGTGTAAACAATATAAAATCTTATCTTGTATCGGAAGAGTCATGCTTTTTCAAACACATATTTGAGACCAGTCCTTTTCTTTGCGTGTGTGTTCATTTTTGGGTGGGTGCCCAGATTGCTTAAAATAATTTTGTCCTTTATTTGCTTTTTTGTACAATTTATTGCTTATCAAAATATTTTCTCATTTAGCTAAAAACTGTAGATAGAAATCTACATCTAAAATGAGGGTGACTGTAATTCTATGTTCTGGTTTAAGCACTTATGAATCATACATAATAATTTATCTAGGGCACAATCAGTGCAGAGCAGATATCTGTCACAACCTTTCAGATTCAATAATTTTTTACAGCCACTTTGCACTTGTGATCACATATTTCAGTGCTTCTTTACCCCATGCACCATACCAAATGAGCACATAGGCAAACAAATCAATATTTGGCCATGAAAATGCACAAAGTGATTTTAGTTGAAAATTGTTCATCAATTTGAGACCAGTGGGGGTTTTTTTTTTGAAAATAACTCAGTTCAAGTTCCTCATGTTGTGTGTAACTTGTACAATCTAAAGGGGTAATGAGCTTTTCTTACTGTCTGCTGCTGCACAGCCCCAGTCCCCATCTGCTGGCAGTTAAAAGCCGCCCGCGAAGCCCTTGTGCCTGACGTACACATGGTGCTACACGTGTGGCAGGTGCCACATAAGATGCAGGGCACGGTCAGCAAGTGGTTTTAAGCATTTTGCCATTGGCTCCTTCGATAGGTGAGACTGGAAGGGTTTTGTGAGCTCTCAGTGTGGGGGAGAAGGGTCTTGCTGCGAGGCAGCGCTCCCATGCACGGAGGGAGGAGACCAGCAGGGTTCAGCCGGCTGCCTGAAAAGCCCAGACAGTTTGTAGTTGATCATTTCAGCCCGGTGGCTGCCAGCTGGGAAGAGGGCCCTGAGAAATAGAGAAGCATCTGCATGTATCTGAGCATTTTCCTCTGAATTGTCTGAACCTGAGCTTGAATTTGTAGCATCACTAAGTAAGAACTGTGTTGCGCTTAGTGCAGGGTAAGCACAAAACGAGTCCTCTACATTGGAAATGGTTTTCATTTTTATGATGATATTAATTCCTTAAGTCATATAACGTAGTATAGTAGGAGTAAGTTCAGAGACAGTAGAGACAGTTCAGAACGAAATCTCTGAGTCGTTTTCTCTATTCTGTTGTGGATGCTATTTTTTTTTTTACATCTTTATATATATTTTAGCAGGAGAAATTCAAACGTGGCAGCAAGTCTGCAAGAGTAAGTAGGATAGCAGGAGCTGTAACTTCTCTGACTATACTTGTATAAGTTTAACTAATTCAGCTGTAGCATGCTGTACATGTTATAGATAAACAGGGACTTTACTTCACTATCACAAGCTGCCAATTCCACCTGTCATGTAATTCATAGGTTTTATGCGCTTTATCTCAATTAAGTTCCATCTCTAGAGCACACTGCTGCATATTACTGATCTGCTAATGAAGCAATCGCTATATGGCATATCTTTCTGATTCCAGCAAACACAGAATAAGCACAAGTCAAACATTCCCTTGATAAATTGTGTAAGCCAGGCTCTCATTTCTAGCCAGAAAATAATCAGTTTAACTAAGATGAGAGACATCTAGATTACTGTACATCCCAGCTCTGAGACTTTGTTCGTCTTGGTTGATTTGCTGGTAGATTTGTTCCAAATGCCAGAGGAATAGAGGACCTCTTCTGGCAGGTGGGACTCTCTAGGGCCCATGAGAGACCAGAAGGTGCAGGGATGGTCCCCGCCAGGATAGCTCACCCCAGGCCTAATGGAGAGCCAGAGAGTGGCTTCCTGCAGGTAGCACAGCCCATGTCAAAGGCAGGAGGAGGGTGAGGAGAAGGGTGATACGCTGTGAGGACATGCTCTGGCATTGGATGTTGAGTTCAGGGTTGGCTGGAAGAAAGGTCATAGCATTAGAAGGAAAGTTTCCAATAAAACTTTTTCCTTTTGCTGTTCTCTGCTTCCAGCTCCTGATGCAAGTTAGTATTGTTCACCTTCACTCTACTCTCTTCCAATGGTGCTGAATGCTGATGAGCTAATACTTGGCTCAACACCAGCAAGTAATTTCCTGGTAATTAATTTGTTTTCTCTCTACCTGACCTGAATTTTTTTCAGGTAATTTGCAGGTTGGGTTACCCATCAGAATCAAACAATTTTAGGGGGTACCCAGGAGTACAGTGAGTAATGGTTATTTTGACTCTGGCTTCCCTCAGTCTCTTTCTCTTCCTTTCTCTTGGCATTAGGGTTTCATTGCTATTATAGCACTTTGCATATAATTACCAACAGCTTTAGGTTATAATTATATTGTCATTTAGTACATTTGTAATGGGAAAGAATGAACAAAGCAGTGAATTAAATATGTGATGACTGTTGGTGTTGTGTGCCTTTTGCTTTCTTAACAACTTCATTAATATTTTGCAATGTTTATGAGGAGCTACCTGGAAAAACAGCCATTGCATGCATTTAAACATGTCACAACTGTAGGAGCTAAAAGGAAAAAATAAACAGGATGAGCAGATACCCTTTAGAATTCAGGATTTTTTAATATGGACTTTAAAAACTGCTGCAATCATTTGCATATTTATTTCACATGACATTTTCAAAAGGCAGCAGCAGTGGGCTAATGCTGCAATAAGTGGTAGAACTCCTGTTGACCTCAGTAAGAGCAGATGTAAATAGGTACCATTCACTCAAGAAAATACCATGGGGTGCTTGCTGTTTGTGAAACAGTTCGAAAGTTAAAGCATGCTGAGTTTCTGTCTTTGTTCTCAAGATAACATCCAAACTCACTATCCGCTTGGTATTTCCTCTGCTGGTAACCAACATAAAATATAGTTGAACAAGTGCATTTTGCCACTACATGTGGGATAAACTTAATGGTTCTTTCTAGAAAATCTGTAATGGCTCCAGTTTACAAACAAAAATTAATCAAAGCATCATATGCACTTGTTAATGTTGCATAATTTGTATGTATGTGTATACACGTACAAGTGTACTGAGTTGTATGTATATGTGTATATATGCAGTTACAGAATGAAGAGGCCCAATTACTTAGCTCAGTAATGACAAAGAATGCTCAGGTCCCAGCTGCCTGACTCAGCAGGTGATCATAGGTGTTGGGGATGTCAGAGAGTGTTTCACATCCTTGTCCTTCCTCCAATGTACCACGTTGTATCTGTGCCACTGACACTAGTTG
>KZ508793.1:1878-13351 GCA_002844005.1 Limosa lapponica baueri | reverse complement strand
GCAACGATGGGAAGGAAGGAAATCCCTTCAGTCAGTGGTTGATGTTGGGCATCAATGAGCCGTTTCTGTGACTCACGGCAGAAGCTCTTCTAAAAAAATCCCGACTCAGCTGCCTACGGATCATTAAACCCCGAGGGGTCCACTGGACACGCCGCTGTCTAACGTGAGCAAAACTCTTCATTCAAGGCGTAAAACAAAGGACTCTGACAGGAGTGGTGAAAACCCAACTAACCAGCCAAGCGAAAACCAGAATTGAACAGAAATCCCTCAAACATTCAATATATAAAATTAAATTTCAGGGCAATACACTCTCATTGGTTCACCATTTCTGGCCTAGCATAAGCAGACTCTCCCACAGGACTATCGAGGCGTTCAACATGGAGCTGTGCGTGGGTTTCCCTCTCCCTGGCTTTGTTATTGTTCGTTTTGTTGAGTGACATTTCCAGAAGCCCCAAGATGACAACTCGCGGCACGGGGGCAGGTCCCACGCACTGTAAAAAGGGAGTTCTTATTGCTACGGGGCCACATCTTCAGAAGTATCTGACACAGGACCTCGAGTCTCAGCCGATGTTTCAAGGCATTCCCAAGGGACCCCTTGGTCCTTCAGGATCATGGTGTAGCACAGAAAACGCAGAGCAGAAGCAGCAGAACATTTAATACTCTCCTCTACCCTGGTACCTTCACCTTGGCAGTGTAAGGGTTTGCTCCTCAACTGGTGTTTCCTCCTCTGCCCCTCCTGCCAGTCACTACCTCCCTCCTTTAGGAACCCGGTCAATGGAGTTACTGGAGTGCTGGGACAGGTCTGGTGCCGGTAGTGAGCGGGAGGATGTGAAGGAAAATGCTCTGTGAGCCCTCCTGGACCTATCGGGCAGGACCCGACTCAACACGTGGGAATCGTTCTCTCAGCAAGGTCCAAAGCAGCCCTGTGCCCTACGGCGTGTGCTCCACGTGGGTGTCCAACCTTGTTTCAAACGATAGGGCCCCAAAAACATTCCCGTAACAGACTCCTCCCAGATGAACAGATTTCTCCTCCCTGAAAAGGTTTCCCAGAATCTGCCTTTAGTGTCTTTTTGTTCATTTTCATCCCGTTACTGCTAATTATTCCATAGGGAGTAAACTTGTCCCCTACCACGGGTGCTCACAGGAGCTGCTCTCTACCTCCTTTGGCCAGAGAGAAGAAATTAGAGATCTGGGTCTTTCCTCAGTACAAAGCAGACTCCCAGCCTCTGAAGAACTTTTTGGCTGCTTTTTCACTGTCTTTTGATTTATCAGGAACTTGGTGCTGTCTAGAAATGCACACAGCGTTCTCCGAGCAGCCAATGTCTCAGTCACCTGGCTTCTGTGCAACGCTACGTCCTGGCTCGCCTTCTGCGGGATCCAGGAGGTGGGAACGGTCCCTCAGACTGGCTCAGAGAGTGGACCCACCCATCAAGGTGAACATATGGGGCAAGTTCTTCTCTTGCTAAATCTTCTAGGTTACTGCAAGCAGTTGGAGAAAAATGAACCAACCAACCTGAGACATCTCACTGTATTAACTCTGATACCACAACTTCGAGCCCAAGCCATTTTCAGAAGTGTCTCCCCTCTGTTTTCAGTCATTCCCGAGCTTTGAGACTGATCTGCCACGGCTTCATTCGCAAAATTCACGTAAGGGTCATGGCTCCCTGAGCTGCTCCTGGACGTATCCTCTGGTCAGCAGGGGAGAACACCCAGCAAGCGCAGTTAAACCAGTGCAGGCGGTTCACGTGGATGCTTAAACCATTTTATCTCAAAGTTAAACTGGTTTAACAGGCAATTAACAGACAACTGAATTAGACAAAACCTGAGCCCACAGTCGGCTTTCACAGACAGTTTTCCAGATTGCACTAGATCAAACACAACCAAAGCAGTTTTCTTAGAACAGACATTGAGCTTTGACAAAAAGAAAAGTTACTTCCATCCAAAACCGACCCAGGCGCAAGACAGCGAGCACATCCTGCAGCCAGAACACAACCACTGCCCCCTGCCAGAGACACAGGGAGGAGACAGCCCCAGCAGAGAAATCTGGGCTCCGTGGTCTCCACTGCCCCTCTGACTGCCACACTCACATGGAAACACCCTTCTCTTTTGAAGAGCTCTGCCTTTGCATCCGACTTTCTCTGTTTTCTGGTGACAAGGATGTTAAGACAGAACTGGAAGGCCCTTTATTCTTCTGCTGGTGCTTGCTCCCCCCCTGAAGATGACAACCCCTCCCACAGCAAACTGAGAAGCCAGCAAGAGAATTCTG
This sequence comes from Limosa lapponica baueri, assembly GCA_002844005.1. Taxonomy (NCBI): domain Eukaryota; kingdom Metazoa; phylum Chordata; class Aves; order Charadriiformes; family Scolopacidae; genus Limosa; species Limosa lapponica. Next base: position 11,085 of record KZ508793.1, on the reverse strand, counting down.
TGAGGTCAGGCACAGTGTGAGCAGCAGAAACTCATGACTGCCTGGAGGACACATGCACCATTTCTGGATCCCAAACATTTCTCAAGTGCAAGTCAAGGACACAAACAAGCAGAAGGCAAATTCCCAACATGACCCACCAGAGGATGATCCCAATTCTGAGGACTTCTCCTCCTGGCTCAAAGGGAGTAGAACCTCATGACAGCTCTGGCCAAACCAAGAAACCCTCTCCTCTCTGGTCTCTCATCCCAGGATGGACAATGCTCCTCACGGCACAGGTGCTGCTCCATCCCACCAAGCCAATCACAGAACAGAATCACAGAGTAGTCTTGGTTGGAGTAACCTGGTAAATTAAAAGCTTCCAAAATTCCAACCTTGGTAAATTATCTGTGCTCCCTAGAATGCAAATCCGAGTATTGAAGAGGGAAGGATAAATACGAACAAAAGTTTGGCTTTTAGGGTAAATACGTGTGCTCCAGATGTGCTTCTCTCCTTTTAATGAAGCACAAGTACATCATCACGTCAGCCCGTGAGCATGCACAGCACAAATAGCTCCTCTGAGCACAACACCTTCTAGCTACATTTAAATCTCATGAAAAGCTGCGGCTTCTTCCCCTGAGTCTCTGGAGAAGGCGCCTGGCCAACCAGCTCCTCTTCCCACCGACCTTCCAGATTGCTCCGTTTTAGGGCTTTGGGTTTTATTTTGCTTTTTCAGCTACTGAGTTGAGTCTTTAAGTCTTTGGGAGAATCTCATCTACCAGACAACGCTGCATCTTTGTCTAACATCCACCATTAGTGCAACTATAACCAAAGTTGCCGTGGAGGTGACAGTTACTCAGCCGGGGCAGAGGGTCAGTCACTCCCTCTCTTTGGTTGTCACAGCAAGAAAGCTCCAGATCTGACTCCAAAACCACACCATAAAAATGCGAGGAGGAGATGGGCTGGGAGCTAACGGTGGCTGTGGCCTTTCTGTGCAGCCACGGTCCAGCTCTCTGCTGTGCACAGCATCCAATGATTGCACAAATGACTCCAATTTTACCTCATTCTCCATTCCAGGGCTTTAAACCTGTGCTCACTCTGCTTTGGCCACTTCCCCACCCTTACTGTCCTGCAGACACACAGCACAAGTAGTTGGCAAGTCCCACAGAAGTCACCAGCCTGTCCCTTAGCAAAGGAGAGTTGGGGTTTGGCACCTACTTTTCAAAGGAACACAAGGATTTTGCACATTCCCTGGGCACTGAAGAGCCTGCGAGGGGCTCCTGGGGTCTCAGGCGAAGCAAGCAAAAAGGTGTAACGTGCCACGAGGAGGAAGAACTACAAATCCTGTCCCCAGTTGTGCCCAGCAGCTGGGCTGGCACACAGTGAGCTCGGCACACTCTTCGCAGCCTCAAAACCTAACCTGGCTCTGGATTCATCCTCCAGCCACGGCTTCCTGCGGGAACAGCAGCAGGGCACAAACACTTGGTCATCAGCACACATCAAACCTGGGCTTCTCCTTTGCAGTTTCAGACTTAGTCATTGTTTGTTACAGGTTTCTCCTGCACTGCAAGAGCAAACAGACGTGTTAACCGTGGGCCCAGGTGGTGGCTGGGCAGGCAGGATTTGGACGGGAGAAAATAAAACCAGCAAGAACAAACGCTGGCCCCACAACCAACACCTCCCCTTGCAAAAGCCAGAGAATTCAGATCTCCAAGTGCCTCTGCCCTGGCAGCTCAGCTTCAAGTGCTGCCACCCCGGCAGCTCGCGGTGGGGCTGCAGACTGGGGTCTTTTACCATATCCATATGTAAAACTTGCATTTAGGCGCTGACTGGTTTTGCCCTGATGGCAGAACCAGTGCCGAGAGCTCAACCCCAAGGCTACACTCAGGCTGACAGCAGGTCCTGTTTCCAGGCTGAAAAGGGCAAGACTTTTTAGAGCATAAAGAGCCATCCTCAGCGACCTTGACCTAGGGGAAGTCTCAGCCACGCAGACCGTTCCCCTCCCTGCGCCCCACGGCGTGGAGCTCTCAGTAGGTGCCTGCCAGGTTCGAGGTGTCTGAGCACAAAGCCTGAGAGACAGGGTTTGCCATTTCTCATGTCTTGGGACTTGCAACTTCTATTACAACCAGAGAAGGGCAGGTGGGATCTTGGTTTAACATCTGTTCAACAGCAGCACTTCCAGGAGGGGCCCCGGTCCCATCACCACACCGTCAGCAGCCACAACACCCCCCTGCGTGGCTGAAGGGCTCCAGCCCCCTCTGCCCGGCGAGTCCATCCTCCCGAGCCCCCCATGCCGCTCTGCTGCTGCTGTCACCACAGCTCCAGAGCACGCTACCGGAAGCAGGAGAGACTACTTAAATAATAAGAATTTGCTTCAATTTGCCTCTGGGATACGAGTCCCAGTGATGAAAAATTAACCGTTTGGCACCAGAAGTTGGGAAATGTCCAAGAGGCACCAAACCTGAGAGCCTGCAGAGACCGTGTCAGCAGCCCAGGACAGGCACTGGGCCCAGCAGAGCACCGGCCGTGGTGGGCAGCAGAGGGACTGAGATGTTTTTGGGTTACGATGATCTCTAATTGCATTTGGGGTGAGTGGGTAAGTGTGAATGTCTAAGGGCCCGTGGCCTTCCTAGCCAGAACGATTCAGCAACATAACAAGTAGTGTAATGCACTGTAGGTATTAAAAAGACATTCGTGCTACTAGAGGAAACCATTCCAAATAAAATGGGGAGATATTCTTTGCACTCAATCAGGAGCACTTACATTCAGAAGGATCTTTGAGCCCATGCACTTCTCTAAGCTTCCTTCAAACCCCAGTTTGACAAAACTGATGATCTTTGTTCCCCTGAAAAATCATACACCTTGGTTTGTCCTTGGCCTTGTGAAGGTTACTTCGAGTGTGTGGACTGAGAAGGTTTACAAAAAGCTGAGGTACGAGGGTTCTCAGGGGCAGCTGGCAGAGCCCGGCAAGCTGGTGGCCCACAGACACCTGCACCGTCACCGCTCGCTCGTTTTTCCTGGTTTCTAGAGTATAAGAAGCTGCTGTGGTTCCCATAAGGATCTTATTTAATTGCAAATGGGCCACTCGAGAACAAGTTTGAGAACCCCTGATGTACAGAACTCACAGAGAAGCTAATTAACACTGGGAACTCAGAAAAGAAGTTATGCTGTAAAAAAAAAAATAAATCCAAGAAACGTAACAATTATAAACATTTTCTGCCATGAACCATTTCTCTTAGTTTTAAATCAAGCTTAAAATCACTAGCTACCATGTTAAACTCAAAACTGGGAGTGGAGAGAGAAGAGTAACTTTTCTTTTTTGCAAAAATTGTATGTGAAAAAAGTTACAAATAAAATTAAAAAAAAAAAAACCTTAAAGTCTCCCTTCCTGATTTCTAAAGACACTGGTGTTCATAAAACACAGCTGCCCTGATAACATGCACCGTGTGTCAAGAAGGCTGCAGACAAATGCCCTCAAGGTGTAGAGTTCTTCAAAGGAGCAAAGTCCAGTGCAGAACTGGTCTATTCAATGTAGTCTGATTATCCATGGCAAGATGGCCCAGGGGACAAGAGGAAAGGTGGGGTGGAGGAGAAACAAAAGAAACTTCAAGTCACTTTAGATCTCAGCTGCCTGAAGACTTTAGAACATCAGCCTCCCATTGGTCTGCCCACTTGAAAACATTAGAAAGTCTGTCAAGTCCACACACTATCTATGGAAAGGAGCACGTTCCTGGCAGAGGGCTGTCTCTCTCCCGTGCTCAGCTTTCCTTTCAAACTTAATTTTATATATATTTATATTTTTATATATATATAAAAAAGCACTTGGTTTCCAGGGGCATTCATAATGAGGTCCACAGTGTTTAGAACTTAAAATTCTTTTTCTTTGTTTGGAACAGTGTTTTAAAGTTTTTTTTTTTAATTAAAAGACAGTCTTAAAGCATGTTGGACTTCAAAAACATGAGTTTGTTCATGTCTTCTGGACTGAGTAGCCGTCTCCTTTTGATTAAGAGAGCCTGCTCACACATATTTACACATTCGCTTCTGGCACCAACAGCAGGCACTGCTAAGAGCCAAAAGGCTAGCTTGGCTAGTTTCGTATGCTTTTGTGTCACACACGACCAGTACTGAAACAGGTCAGGGGTGGCCTGGAAGAGAGGTTCTTGCAAATAATCATAGACTTCATTTTTCCCGAACCAATCTTCTTCCTGAGCTCCTGTGGCTTCCCCTGCTGCCCGAGGCTTCTTGGTTGAAGGTTCAAATTCTGTTTCTTCTGCCCAGGACTCTTTCACGTCGTTGATCAACTCACAGACCTTGCCGATGATCTCTTCATGCTGGTAGGGTGGAACGGGCCGCAGCTTCTGCTGAGGGTCTAAGATCATGGCTACCTTGTGCGCCGAATGAACTTTGAAGTTCTCCTTCAGCGCCTCCAAGAAGAGGTGGCAGAGTTTGCTGACCACGCCAGCATCATTAGCTTTGGAAGTGAAGAGTTTCTCCAGTTTGACGTATGTGGGCAGCACCAGCTGCAAGGTGGGCCGGCTCTCGTTGCTCAGCTCGATCACGGCCTGTTTCACCGGCGCCAGAATGGCCGCCAGGTTGCTGAGCAGGTGCTTGTTCAGGTTTTGGATGAGGTTCATCTTCTTGGCCCTGCTGTAGAACTCACAGATCTGCTCGTAGCGCTCGTGGACCAGCAGGAGGGAGTCGGTGACCGAGTTCCAGCAGGGAGGGGGAGAGGTCTCTTCCAGGGAGCCAAAGGTCTCCTTCGAGAGGCCCGTGGATCCTGTCAGATCTTCACAGACATTCAGGAGCTCGATCACTTCGTGCATATTGCGAGCCTGTAGTGTTCGCTTGTTCAGCACACTCTGCACTACCGAGTTCAAGGCACAGGCCGAACAACGCAAGCACATGCCTGCCTTGGAGAACGCAGAGGAGTTGACTTTGCAGTCCGTGACGTACACCGTCCTGATCTCTGACATCACAAACTCCGAGAGCACGTTCTGTACCCAGTGGTGGATAAAATCACCATTATCTCGAATGTCTACGCCCTTAATTCCCAGGACGTAGCTCTTGATGTGGTTGCCTTCCACCTGATACGCTGTCAGGATGTAGCACGAATCAGGGCCGACGCTCTGCGAGTGGCAAGTGACTCCGATGCCAAGGCACGCGTTGCTGCCCAGCGCGCACGTGACTTTCACCTTCACTTGGTTGTACATCCGAGGCAAATGCTTCAGAGCCAGCGTGTTGAAATTGCCAAGGATTTCGGTGACAGGGAAGGCACCATAGCGAGCTCCACTGTCCACCAGGGTCTGGGCCAGCTTGATGAATTCCTTCCCACTCACCACACTCAGCGCCCCCAGGTCAGTGCACATCACCCTCAGCAGCCTCTCGGCAATGTTCTGCCGCTCCTTCTCTGGGATCACGCTGTTCCCTACCGAGCCGCTCGCCGATGCTGCAGTGAAACACAAGGAGGGAGAGAAAGCACCAGATGAGAATTGCTCCTCTGCAACCGGAGAGGGGAGGAAGTCACATAACAATTCAGACCCAGAGAGGTAGGGTGTGTGTCCACTCAGAGGAGGTGGAACATACCCAGATGATGGCAGAGACATCTCCAACCCTGGATTTCTTCCCCCAAAGGTTTCTGGACAGGGGAACCTCCAGGGACAGGCCTTGCTCTCGCTCAGAGCATCAAGGAGCTTAATCTGCGTGCTTCCCCTGGTACGGTGACTGAGGCAGAGCACACACTATCTACTCACATTGCCTTAACCAACAGCATCTCTGGGGTGTTCACTGAGGAGCTGCCGACATAAATTATAATCACGTGTGCCGTTTGACATCCACGTCTATGGGCTGGTGGTCACAGCTCAACCCGGCTGGAAAGCTGGACATCTTTCTGCTTTTGTGATTTGAGCCTTTTCTTTAAGACAGTTATTTTAAGAGGAGTTGCTCCAGTGAGGCGTTCAACTTCCCCCACCACCTCAAACACTGCTGAAGCCCGAGTTTCCATCTCCTCCTTTGAACTCCAGCAACCCCACTTTTTGTGGCTGATTTCAGGCAACGTGAATGCAATTTCTGGCCAGACCAGAAGATTAAAGCACCGTGGTTTTGTATCACCCTTTCCTCAGGCTGCTCAGCTCAAGTGCTTCAGGACCGATTTCCCACAGGGCCGTGTTTTACCTTTTCCCATGGGGAAGCACAAGCTCCCAGACGAGCTGGGGGTAAAGCCAGGCGCCGGATGCCTGACTGCACAGGGAGTGACAGGTTATGCCGATGTCACACCTCGACGGCTGGATTATTTTTAACCCCAGGCCGGGAAGTCTGACATTGGATCAGAAATGAGCTTTTTCTGGGAGTTTCCAACTGCATCTTCCGCACAAACCTTCCCTACCGCTTCCCCGGGGTTCCCAGTACTTTTCGCATACGAGTGCTCCTGTAATGGGAATGGGTGCTGTGCTCTGCAGGGTGGTACATGAATTACGGGGGGAATCAAAAGCAGTCAGGCGAGGACAAGGGCCTTGTGCGATGCCTGTCACTGCTGCACCCTCCCTGACAGTCACCTCTTCAAAGCAGACAGGTAAGGCCGGGACAGAAGAGCAAACTACGTACTATTGTTGGCGTTATTTCTTTGGAGCTGTGGTTTCCACTTTTCTTCAACAACAGCTAGAGGTGATCTGGGCTGGCTAGAGGCAATATTGTTCTCGTTGTCAGCTGTGGGCAAGAGACAGGGAGGTGTTAGAAGCACAAGATAATAACGCTTAAAGCACGAAGCGGGGGAAACAGTACCCATTTGCTTAGCATTTACTCATGGCTCCCTTAACTAAGGTGACACCAATCTACTACATTCTCTGTAGCCTTGAAGCAGTTTTCAGTGAGATGGAACAGGACCATCAGAAACCTTAAAAACTGGCCTTGGACTTGCAACCTATCACCTCCCAAAACGTGGCTGAAATGACAGTGGCTTTTTCTGTGCATCAGTGACATTGATGCCATGAACACACCTTGAGAAATGTCTCCCAACCAAGTGAAGCTGCACACCAGGAGGGACAGATGTTCCTGGTGCAGCCTGACTTGTGCCATTTCCTTACTTTTGAAATGAAAGGAGGTTTAACAAACACTTATCCTTCTTTTGCCTCACTACCTCTTTCTGCACTGCAGGTGCCTTCCCTTTTCTTTACTCTTAAATACTTTGTTTTTCAAGCTATCCTCAACCCCTCTCTAAAGATCTTATTACAATCTTCATATATGGTTTCCTCCCACTGTAGAGAGGAGCCCACTCCTCTTGGGCTGCTCACTGCTGCCTCAGACTGGGAACAAAAAGACATTCTGGAGCGTGACGAAAGATCATTCCTCTGTATTGCTGCAAGTACCAAGTGCCCTGGGGGCCCTGGTGTTCGTGCTCCCATTTCTGTGTAATTGGGCTAACCTCTTTGGCTGCTAAGGCAATGGCATCTTTCATGGAAATGCAGTCAAGATCAGTAAATTCTGTATCGTATCCGTGTTCTTTCTTCTCCTGTGCCCCAAGAACTTCTCCCCACCCTCTAGAGGATATTTTCTAGTTCTAGTATGCTTCAGTATGAAACTGGGCTCTGAAACAGGCTGTGAAGCAACAATAAAGCTCACAATGAAGAAAGGTGGAAAAGGAAGGAGAAAGATGGAGAGACTGATGACCAGGCTGAACAGAAGGATGGAACTAAAACCAAAGAAGACAAAGCAGGTCCTTTACTCATCACAGCTGGCCTCACCTCACCTAATTTGACACCTCTATGAGACACACCTCTCTTCAAAGTGGTCCCCTGGGGCTCCTTTTACACTCAGTGGTGCAAAACAGGCTCAAGAGCGTGATTCATTCACCCAATCAGAACTAGATGTCTCTTGTAGCGTAAGATGCATCTTGCTCTGAACTCACACTGGAGTCAATAACTTCTCCACTGATTATAAAGGGAGTCCAAGTTGACCAGCTCAGGTGCAGTATCTATAGCCCAAGCACACCAGCACCCAGTGAAACGAATCCTGCCCCAGCACAGGGGACAGCAGAGCACCAGTTAGAGGAATGCCTTAGTAAGGCACCCAGAGGTGCTTTGCTCTGCAGCCCAGGCTGATCTGGTGCTGGGCAGAGCAGTGGCAGCCCCTCAGAACAAACAGGAGAGGGCAACGCTGCTCTTCTTCAGGTGTGGCAATGAGCCAGGAGAGAAGGGAGCCCAGCAAGGATCTAGGGACAAGCAACGACGTGATGAAATTCCAGTGCTCTCTTCCTTACAAGCCAGTCCTCTCCCATTTGAGCAGCTCTGGACATTAACTGCTGGGGTTTTTACAAACCTTGCTGATGAACAGCCATAGACTGCACAGTTATTACTATTATTAAGGGCACTGCACTGGCCACAGACCGGATCAATACCTAAGAGCAATCCAGGATACGACAGACCCAGGGAAGACTCTGGCACTGCCTCGAGGGCTGCATGTGCCCAGGGAATCCACTGGTGGTGGCCAGTAGCTGGGGGCACTGCCAGGCCCAGGACTACAGCCAGAGGTCGGTCTCTGCATGTGTGGAGGAGACGGGAAGAGCAGGAGGTGCTCAGTGAACGTCAGTGATCAGATACAACACATCACTTCTCCCCCAGGATCTGCCCAGACCAACTGCTCTTGAGCCAACGCCACCGGTGTCCCCAACTCCAAACATCCGTGGGCAGGCAAAGGACAATGCTGAATGTTGCCTACTTGGTTCATGGCTCAGGCCTTCCTTGACTTGATGAGGGATGTGGTGGGGAGAAACCCTCTGTATTTCCTCCCCCCAGCTTTTTATCTATTTCATAACAATAGGGGATTCATTATGTACAAATATCTGCTGGCATTCAATATGGCATTAATGAGATTTGTGCATTTCAGCTTCATCTTCCTTATCAGGCAGTTTGTGAACTACACAGATCATGGTTCTTTAATTTCTCTTCATGCCTCCAATCCTTTAATCCAGGTTCAGCCTAGCCATCCTTTTATTTTTTTAGCTCTAGATTGTAGGAAGGGCATTATATGGTAGCACTCGACCTGAACAAAGTACTCTAAAGGGAGTCAGAGCTGTATATTGCACAGTGTAATTACAGAACAAATTCCTTTGCCTGGTGTTCTGCTGTTCTATTTTGGCCTTTCAGCATCCAATTTACATTCTAATTGCTTCTTCTCATTGTGTAGCTGCTTTATGGAGCTATAATCTCTCCTTACTACCTTCCAGCCTACAGGCTCAGC
>KZ508792.1:30706-42186 GCA_002844005.1 Limosa lapponica baueri | reverse complement strand
TTCTCCCTTCAAATCTAGTTTAAAGCTCTTTCAATGAACCCTTGTGTCTTTGCTGACACATGGTTCTCCATCCCCTACCTCCACTGAGACAGCAGACCGAAGGACCTTGCTAGCACTTTGACCCACAACATCGGTGTGCTGCCTTCAGGCTTATCTCAGCAAGCCTGGTTTTATTCCCTTCTCCCTTCAAATCTAGTTTAAAGCTCTTTCAATGAGCCCTGCTTACTCCTGCACAAAGATCCTTTTCCTGCTTTGAGACAGGCATACCCCATCTGTTGCCAGCAGGCCTGGTGTCATGTAAACTGACCCTTGATCAAAAAACCCAAAATTCTGCCCATGACACCAGGCTCGGAGCCAGGTATTGATCTGCTTGCTCTTCTTGTTTCTTCCCTCATCATTCCCTGCAGCTGGGTGGATAGAGGGGAACATTACTTGTGCTCCTGATCCCTTAACCAGTCATCAATGGCTGTGTGAGTCCTGAAGTAGTCACTGAAGGAGGATAGAGGAGAAAGCACCCATCTGTGCTGCAGAGAGGATAGTGCTAAATCCATTATGTCTGTATTACTGTCTCCCAAATATAAAAAGTTTGGGACAATCTAACTTTGGTTAGCAAGTAAGTATATTACGCTATAGAATACACATTGATGTTTCTAATTGTCTATTATGAAGGCTTCTTTCCATTATAGAGCCATCTTTTTGGCTGTATGATGAAACGTGACAGTGGCATTCTACTGGGGGAAGGAAGAGGGTGGTTGCTTGTAGTGCTCCACATGTAGGGTTTTTTCACCATGCTTTTTTGCTGCTTCATCTCCACAGTGCATTGCACAGAAGACTCAGCTTTTTAAAAAAGTAAAATACGACTACGGCTATAGGGAAGGGAAGTGCTAAGAGTGTAGACATAAATTAAATGTTAATCACATAGAAATGATTACAATTTGATAATATACAAAATGAATCCATCTCCCTTGAAATTAAGTCAAAATTATTTAAAATCTCAATATGCAATCACAATCAAAACAACTTTATAAAATGATATTTTAATTTAAATTGCTTAAATGGAATGCTTTAGTGTATTCAACTGGCAGACAGGCATAGTCCCAGTACTTGTATAATAAGCTACTTCAGTTAGATAGCAATTAACTTTTTAAATTCAGTAAGTATTACAAATTGTCGATGGCTTTCTGAGAAAAAGTGTCTAGAGAGGAGATAAGGTATTTCTGGCTGAGTGTAAGAAAAATGTACTAGTATTAAATTATCCTGGAAGATTTTCTATATTCTTAGTGGGATACAGCTAAAGCTTTTAAATGTTAGTGATAAACTATTATTTCCTATTATTTTTATAATTGTATTTAAATTCCTTGCTGAATTGTGGCTAAATTTTGGATATAGTTTAGGCTGAATAAGTTTTCTGCAAGCTGCTATAGGAGTAGAAAATTGGCTTATTTTGATTTACAGTCCAAAAGGGAAGAAGAAGCAAAGGCATACAATTAAAAATAAAACATCACAGAGCTGTTGAACAAGCATTTTTAGAAGTAGCATGAGAGCATTAGGAAAGTGCCATCAACCTTTGGGGGCATTTATGTTCCTAAATCTCTTTGTGTCCTTTGAAGATCTCAGCTTTGGTACTCTTTTGGATTAGGACATGTTGCAAATGGGAGAACAGAGAGAGACTTGTGGTAGAAGAACTTCTCACAGGGCTGATACAAAGGGCTTTTAAAGATAGCAAAGAGATTCCTGCAAACTTCAGTGGGTTTCTTCTCTGACAAGTACAGAGTCTCTTCTGTTTCTGCACTCAGTGCCTGGGAATGGGTTATATTATGTGAATTTAAACCTCTGTGCTATACCTATTTTGCAGGACTGTGGGCCTGAGTCCTGGCTGATAACTAGTAGCATCTAAAAGGGGACACTCCATTGTCAAAAACCAATGCCAAAGAAGTTGTTAGATGCTTGCAGGTAGAAACAGCAAGAGCATGACTGTGTAGGCTTTTTTTCCTTAGAAAACCAAGAGAGAACTTGAGTGTATTGACTGATGTGAACAATTCCAAAATGTAGGTAATTTGTTATGTGCTGGGTCTCTGTCAGCAGTGAGATGTGAAGGTCGTCAGCTCAAAGAGATTGGCTTCCCTCCTCGGAACCTGCTTGATTGCTCAAAATATTGAGTCTTTATCTCCCCGACCTTGCAATTAGCATTCTTTCACACACTGAAGCTGGCCACCTGGAGAAAGTCTTATTTATCTAAATATTCATTAATCTGATAAGCAAGGGAGTAAGTGTTCTCACTTGCATAACACGGTTGAGCTGGCAAACTGGAAGCGTTTTACATACATTACCCTTTCATATATAAGGATGGGGAAAGAGTAGCTGGTCAGGGAGTTATAACAAGCGGGCCGGTGACAGGGAAGAGTCAGGGAGAGCCTACGGAGGAAGGGGAGCAGGTGGATGCTGCAGGCAGGCGGGGGGCTGGCGAAGAGGAGCGGTGCGAAGGAGGAAGCGGAATGAGAGCAGGCTGGCGTGCCGCCAGCAGTGTAAGCTACGCTGAAAGGCAGAACGCTGCGTAGGTAGGTGGTGGACAGTGAGGAAAACCCATACACTGAAAGGAGAAATGACCCAGCCTCCGGGAGTCACACAGTTTGCCAATAGCTGTCCGTAAAAGCGTGTGAAACCAGTGTGGCAAAGTGTTTGCTTCAGCCCCGCAAGGAATCCCAGTAACGTAAAGTAGAATATCAGGCATTTTCTTTCCTTCTTCCTCCGTATATCTTGAATATTTATGCAAGCTCCTGAATAGAGTGCAAACAAAACACTGGATGGTTAGCATATTTTTGGAGCAAACATTTCTTTTAGAGGCAGGGGACAAAGGTCAGTGCTGTGCATGGAAGTAAAAAAAAAAAAGTAAAACCACTGATGGGAAAACTGTTTTTTAAAAAATATATTATATATATAATTACTTATGCATAAAGTATTATACGCAGTAAGTTGCAAGTCAGATAAAGGCAGGCAATCTCTTCAAAGTTCCATACGGAGAACATTAACCTGGTGGAATAACGATATTGAGAAGAGAGGGAAAAAAGGCAAAAAAGAAACAATTATGTCTGAATGTGTGCCATTTCAAGTACTAGGGTTTTTTTCTGCAAACAGAAACATCTACTTTCTGATTCATCAGGGAAACAATTGGGTGATTTGTCCTGTGAAAGCATAATTTTCATATTTTCAGGAAGAAGCTACCTGTGTATGCCAAAAGGCTGAAAATGGGCTTATTGTCTACTGTAAGTAGCTTTCTAAAACCAGTAGCTGTCCTTTTTGTTTTTAATACCTTTAGAACTTACATATAATTCCAGTTTTATGTGAATGGAGTGAGGATCTATGTGAGTATGTTCATCCACGTGGAGGTATAAACGAAGAAATTATTTCTGTTCAAAAAAATTGTGAAGGTGGACTTCTCTGTGGTGTCCCTGCCTGAGAATTAGGAATGAACATCGTCTGACTTCACGCTAATCTGAGCAAGGTGGGGGCCCGAATAGCCTTTCGGGGCACAGTTTTAAGGTCTAGTTGAGCCACATTCTTTGGAGAAACTGATGGCAAAACAGGTCATTTTCAGTCATTCCATGATAAAATATCTTACTGTTTAGGTCCTGATGTGACCTGCTTTTAATGAAACAGTACCTGCCTTCTAAATGCCACACTGCTCAAGTACAGCATTTCTGAATTCTTGCTGAGTACCTTTCAGTGTGGAAGTGTTTTGGGAATGAAAACAGAAGTGGTTTTAGCACATGTCTAGGGCTCAGAAACATAAGCATACACCATTCCTTGAGAAATTACTTGGCTGCTATTTTTTTTGGAGATATCCACCCTAATTCATACCTTCAAATCACCCCCCAAAAGATTACCAGTGTTTTCAGGTTGATTTTTCTTATGGGCTACTTTAAGAATTCCTTTACCTGTTGTGGTTTGTTTGTTTATGTTACATTAAAAAGTCTTATAAAAAGTGAGGGGAAAAACCCTGTCCAGATAAGGAAATGCTTCCTTTGGTGGCAGATCTATCCTATCTTTCAAATTTTCATAGTGCACGGCATTTTATTATGCCATCAGTAATCTTGCTGACAATAGCATGGCCTCGTTCTTCATGATGACTGTAATTCAGCTTCTTGGTGAAAGCACTCCTTCACAACACTTACCACGATAGTAAGACAAGGTGAGAAGTGTTACAAAACTCTTTCAGCAAATCTCGTGCTATTCCTCTTTATCTTCACCTGCAGAAAAGCTGCCTGCTGGTATGGAGTGGATGGACGTTTCACTTTGTTTCATGATCACTATTCCTTCCCAAGTGAGTCCTCAGTACCCTTTTTTAGCTTGTAATAGCAATACTGCAGAAATAGATGGGGGGCTGCAGCAATTTTTATAAACACACTGTGTAAACAAGCGAGACGATAGGAAATGTGGCCCCACCGAGGCCCTGCCTAGGGAAAGGAAACTCTCCTGCTCGCTCGCTCGCCTTCATTTTTTTGGCGTATGGAGATTCAATCAGACGAGCCCGTTGAGTTAAAGGTCAAAATGGAACTCTTTCCCACCCTTTTTAATTTTTCCAAGCCAAATATTTTATTTGACTAAGGGTTATCCCTCATATTTTTAAATAACTCTGAAAGCTTTCCAGCCTTTTTAGTTTTACTTTTTTATTTTTTTTATAAATCAGTCAAATTCACATGTTTAAATTGTATCTGAATTTGCACTGTTTGTGTGACGGGGTAGCCAGAGATGACTTGACTTTGGGGAAGGGTAAGAAAAATTTTGCACTGGCATACACACCTTGCAACTCCACTGAAACCAATATATGTGCAATCTACAGAACACAGTCCATTCAATCACTACATGCTTTCTTTGAACAAATACATGCATGCATGCACACATTTTTAATCCTTTGAATGTTTTTTTCTTTCAAGGCCTCACTTAATTTCAAGTTACAGCAAGTCTATCCTATTTCAGTATATTTATCATCATTCCACCCCCATCTGCACAAACTGTGCAGGGTCAGTAGCACCAGCAGATTGAGTCTGCCTAGGTGCTGGAGATGAAAGGTCATGAACAGAATGTTATTCCTGATAAATGAAATCTGCTGCTGCTCCTTCCATTTCTCTGCAAAAAGCTACTAGTCTTTCAGAGCTGTGTGTGCAGACTGGTAGAGTTGGAGGCCACCTGCCCTGTATATGATAAGGAGAAATGAATGAATTTAATACTGACAGCTCGTTAATCCATTACCTGGCGGCCACTGCACTGAGGCCTGATCACAATTTACAAAAATTCATGTACGGTTGCCTGAAGTCTTATTTAGTCATATCTATGCAATCTATGAATGAATCCAACCTAGAGACATATGTAATAATCATAATGGGATTTGCTGGCAGATATTAGCTCTCTCCCTCTGATAACCCAAGGAAAGGTTTTTCCCATTATTCTTTCAACATGGTAACTATTATTAAATTTAATGCATGGCAGAAAAATAATACTTTGTCTTGTTCTAACAATTGAAACATATAATATGGTTGGAAGGGACAATCCCTTGTTATTTATGGATTACACTTAATTGCAAGCAGTAGAACTACTGGTGAGAGCTGAACTTTTTTTTTTTCCATTTTTTAATACGGCTTGTATTGTTAACTACAAGATGCTTTATAGACAGATAAATTTTTTCTATAGGTACCTGCAGTTATTTTACACCCACTTGTCATCAAAACTTTGTTGACTGAATCCTAAGGCATTTACTTACTGTATGGGACCTGTACACTTAAGTCATATGAACAAAGAATACCTATTACTCAACTTGAGGAAGGGTGCGAGATTCAGATCCCTAGTTTTTGACCAAAATACTACGTATACCAAATTCCCAAAAATGACAGATGGCGAAAGCAGACTTGCTGGGGAGGTGCGTGGCTAATAAGCCTCTTCCCAGGATGTGCCTGTTAGGGTGCAGTGCCATGCTGAGGTTAGGCAGGAGACAGGAATAGCTGGCCTGTGGCTCTGGCCACCTATGGCTCTCAAGCCCTTGCAGGGTAGCTCCCATGACAGAGTTGCATCGCTTAGGGGCTGTGCTAGCACAGGTCCTCCTGGCTAATGCCAATCTCTACGCATTAGAGGTAGGCAGGCACAGGACCTGTTTCCTTGTTGCGCCGCCTGGGACCTGGTGTTGATGGAGCAGAGGAGCACCTGAAGGCCAATGTCACCGCTCGCCTTCCTGGTGGTGGATCCATGACTCATTTCTGCAGGCGCTTGGCTATACTCACCTCTGGGAGAGCCAGGAAGGATGACCATTCTTGTTGCCTGCAAGCTTGGTTTTTGGTTTTAGAAGTGCCTGTCTCTCTCCACCCTTTCCACACAAGTGCCAGGTATGGAGCACTAGCTTTTAGATGTTGCGTGAGGAACCATGCAGCTCTGAGAAGTTGAGACTGAGCCATCCAGAGCCACTGCTTTCATTAAGAGGGTTCTGGCTGTCATGATGCTGAAGTACCTGCCCCAGGGAACTGCCAGTATCTTTGCATTTCAAACTTTTGCACTGCTGCTTTGAATCACTGAATCACCTGCTTCCACAGATCCATAATATTATATGTCTTGAAAGAAGGGCAGAAAGGTAGGTCACATATAATGGAACTAAATAAATTTGGTTTGGGGGCTGTATGATGAAAACATATCTTTTGGATAAATACTTTTAACACATACTAACTTCAATGCAAATCCTGAAAACCAGAGCCTTTTGGGGTCAAAAAATGGGTGCAAATCAACAGTTTCTTGTTGTGTTTTTCCTCCCATACCTAAATAATCTAAAATGTTCTTCTGATTGAAAATGTGAGTCACAAAGATTTCCTACCACTGTGAACACTGTCAAGAACAGGTCAGATTGACCCCATGCAATTCAGTGTTGTGAGAGGTTTCAAAAGGAAAAAAAGGTTCAATTACCAGATGCCTGGAGCTCATTTTGCATTGCTAAGTTGCTATGTCTCTGTTTCTGCTGCTTACCACCTGCTGCATGAGAATAACAGTATTGTTCCATGAGTACTTCCATGCAAAGTGCCTTTAAAACCCTCTCTGCTCTTCCTCTCAGAGCCAAAACTGAGATAAACATTTACCTTTTTACAAATCATAGAAATAAGAAATCAACCCCCCACCTCTATCCCCACCACGTGACACTCGGTATGAGAGGGTACAGAGCTCCAGAAGCCAAAGATTGCTTAGGAAAATGAGCCATATAATAGCTCAAGGAGTCTCATAACCTCCTTTTTCCTTTCTTCATGTACCAACAGTGGGCACCTGGTTTCTGTGTCTGGCAGGGAGTTTTGGTACCATGTGACCAGCAAACAGGAAAATAAAAGTTTGTAGTGTGTAACCAGTAACAGCTCAGTAGTCTGGCACCAGTAAAATGCCCCTTGAAAGTGACTTCTACCCATGCCTGTTTTTCTATCGTCCTTTCGTTGGAATGTAAGCTGACTGGCAAAAGACAAAAACCAGGAACAAGGGGAAAAAGCAGCAGAATTGGCTTTTATTTCCATCTTGTTCCATGGAAGAATGCAACTGCACGTAAGGAGAAGCACAGGGATGATGGAGAGAAGGCATGTTGGATGGCCAGTGGACACCATCCCCCTGTGAGTCATCGCTCTTTCAAACTTCCCAGTTCCAGTTTGGCTGCAACTTCTCTTTACCTAACTTGGTCTGTCTTTCCTCAGCAGGAAGAGCAATTGTATTAATAGATGCTGGAACTAGAAATGCAATATTTGATAATTTTACAGAACACATAATTTTACTTCATTGGCCAATGGCCATGACAGGACAGCCTCTAGCATCACAGGACATGTGAGGTGTCACTGATGGATTTTGTGATGAAGAAAATGACTGAGAAGAAGCGTCTTCAGAGCAGGGCCTCCCTGTGGACCCTGTGTGAAGTGTGTACCAGGCATGGCTCCCTGGTAGAAGGTCTTCTAATCCCTGCAATGGACATTTTAAAACCTACCATCTTAGTACTTAACCCCAGCTAGAAGGCATGACCATGCAATTTTCATTTGAAAATATTCCTTGGGATGAGCAAGGGAGAAATAAAGTAAAACAAATTATTAACTTGCGCGGAGGCCTCCCTGAAGTTGTCATTTTTTCTATTGTAACAGGCATGTCAATCAGTGTGTTTTCTTTTCTTCTTCACACAGTCCCATTAGATATCTTGTTGTCAACAAAAAGAATATCATTTCAGCACGAAGGGCTTTTCCTGTGATTATCCAAATCCTGTTAATAATGCCTAAGGAACAAGTTTGCTGTTGGGTTTTACTGCTGTAATATATGTGCATGCTTGGGGCATACATTTGAAATTCCCCAATCTGTATTAGCTCTTTTATTACTCCAGGTACAGCTAGATGAAATAGATAAAGCTTGGTAGCTGTTTAATGTTCAACAGTCTATATATCTACAGCATGTCTCCACATAATTTGGCAATACTGTATTGAATAACTGAGTATTATCAGACTTTTCTCCCAGTGTTACTTTTTTGATACTGTCCAAACACACATGACATAAGATTTCATGCAGCCCACTTGAACAGCTATATCTTAAAAACATAATGCCAGCCTCAATTGCATAATCTCTTAATTTCACGGCTGTTATATGCTTCTAATAAAATAGGGCTCAAAAACAACTGAGGCAGCCTCTATCTTATCTTTTTGTTGTTGTTGTTGTTGTTGTTGTTGTTGTTTTTCCCAGTTCTGCCCATTCCTGTTTATCCCTGACACTGGTATCTTCTGTTATACTGATGATCTCAGAGAGTCACTCTGTAAGGATACCTCTGAGGAGCTGGAACACTCGTTGTCTTGTTAATTACTCTTGATTTTTCTCCCCTTTTGTTTCACTGCCATTCATAGAAGGACTGAAGCAGAGAGGGTAAAAGGTCAAGAGAAAGGAAGCACTGCTGGGAGAGAAGATGTTACAATAACCCGAGTGTATGGGGAAAATAAATGGAGGGGAGTAGTTCATAACAGGGTCTCTGTTCCCGTGAAGCCCATGCAGGGAGATGTTTAGCAGTTCAGTATGCTATATGCACCTGGGCTAATGTATACAGCATGTGTATACATATATGCGTATATTTTATATAGATATTTTCTAACTTGATTTATATTCCAACTTTGGCATTGTTTGATAGCAAAGCACATGATGGAGACTAGAGGAAGAAGAAGAATTTACATTGCTCTCCAATCTGAGTACTTGACTTGCAGCTGGTTTTGTGGGACCTCTGTGGGAATAGTGGAAGGAAATGTAGATGCAGTAGAAGAGCTGATTTTAGTTTGTTTCCCTAAGCTTCTGTATATGCACCACAGAAAATGTGGGGTACTCAAGCAGAATTTTTAATCAGATAAAAAGGTTTTTTGTTTTCCCAGTTAACTCTTTGAAATTACTCTTGCACTGCTCAGTATTGACAATAGTATAGCTATGCTGCCATGAAGCTGGAGCTCCTTGATGTTGTTCTACATCCTAGCAACAACTTGAGCTATCGAAGATCCCACTACCAGAGCAGCGTGAGTAAAAATCAAAATGTGGTATGCCCTATTCTGTGTTGTAAAAACCTGCACCTGGGGTCAGTATAGAGGCAAGCCATGTGCTTGAGGTAAAAATGGCATTTTTAAATTTGACATTCATGAAAATGTTTCCATCAATTAGGCTCATGAGCCATCCCTGACATTTCTAAAATCACTGTTAAAATCATAGTTACACTGAGATCAGTGCCTGAGTCTGTGCTAACTCCAATGAGGCCAAGATTTCATTCCTTGTTGTCAGCTATGGTTGGCTATCTACATCCCAAACTCAGATGTGTGAGTTATCATGGCAGTCCCAGAACATTTTCAAGTGTTTGATCTGAACGTTGCTCTGTCCTGAAGGTAAATGGATATTTTTAACATCTTTAGAAAAATAGCAAAAGCCTCTGAAATCTTTGAACATCACTGTAGATATGTCATGTTGTCACACTAATGCTTCTCTTTGCTTTGCGAATCACAGCAGAGAGGTGAAGCAACTCAATAAAGGGAAGTGAAAATGAATATACATATTCCTTGCACAACATTTGAAAGGCTGAAAGCATTCATTGTGGTTGACGGTTGTGTTATTTCATCTAACCCTTAACCAAATCTGTACATCTCATGTTTTCACTTGTAGTTTAACCTAGGTGCTTTAGACTTTTTTTCCACATTTTCTAATTAAAGAGACTTTTTCAAGAAGCCAACAGTGTCAGGCATAATTAGTACACTATGATTCCTGTATTACCATTACGAGACAGAACCCAATAAGCTTGTGTGCTGTTACTGGATATGCTAAACAGCTTTAAAACATGCTCACTCCAGTCCTGAATAACTAAATTGCTTGAGATGTACTGGATCATTTGCAGCTTCAAACTGTCCACTGTAGACCAGAAAATCAGTTAGCTCTCATTTGGCTTTCTTGTGATATTTCCAAGGAATATTTCTGGCAGATAAGATAAGAGGCATGTGCATATGACATAGTGCACTTGACATGAATGTGCAAGACAAATACTTCAAAGTGAGAGCTCTGCCAAAACACTGATAAATCATGCCTGCCCGCTAAAGAGCAGGATATATGGCTGAATGTCAGGGTACTTTCTCCCTGGAAACAATAAACATAGTCATAGTTCCTGTTGAAATCTGGAATCAGCTGGAATTGGTGTAGTGCTTTTAGAGGTATCCTTGCCACTCTGGGCAATTGTTAGCTTAAATGCGGGGAAAAGGTGCAGATGAAATGCCACAAGAGTTTTGAGTCTGAATATTGTAAGAACTTCTATCTTTCTCCTTTTACTTTTCCACATACTCATCTTTTTTCTCTGTTTTCTGTACCAGACTATTCTTCTCTCTGTGCCCCAAGACATGACTGCTCGTACTGGGAGTTCAGTATATTCCCAAGGTAAATCCATGGCATGATTCAACTAATGCTTGCTTTGCAGCCACGATTGTTTCTCTTTCTTCTGTTTCCTAATTTGGCCCAGAAGAGGCTTGGTATCCTATCTACCTCTCCATTTTTAACTCACCATATGAGCTGTCACCAGCAAGTGCCTGACAGCCTTGCTGCACAACATCAGACTTTCTTGAACACATTGCACACCTCTGAATATAGCCCAAGAGCCCTCCCATGCCAACGTGGGGGCTTTGGAAACAACATGAACTTGTGCTCTTGCACACACGTGGAAAGGTGTACATTACAAAAGATGTGGTTCTTACATTACCCACAGTGCTATCACAGTCATCCTCCCAATGGGCAATTATTTAAGACATTCACATTTAATCAAGGTTTCTTTCATTGTACCGTTCTTGAACATCTGTTCCAACTCAATCAAATGCTCAGGTGATATTCTCTGTAGAAATGTCTATAAATATAAAAAACCCAAATCCTTCAGTGAAATATCGATGTTGCTGTTATGTAGTATATCTTGAAAGATTTGATAGAATGAAAGAAAG
>KZ508791.1:32835-47962 GCA_002844005.1 Limosa lapponica baueri | reverse complement strand
ACCACTCCTCCGCCTCCTCCTTCAGCCGTCAGAACAAGGCCCATGGCGACAAGGGCAAATAGCCCCCTCGGATGCTGTTACTGCACGGTCCAGTGAGCCGGCAACACACCAGTGCCAGCACTGGGCTGCTGCCCTCCGAGGGCTGGCATTAGCCCTCCCCTGGGCTGAGGAGTTCAGCAGGGTTGGGGTTTTGGTGGTGGGCAGTGGAGTTTTGCAGGATGTTTTGCTGCTCGCTCCTGCCCGTTGTCCCACGGCTCCCCCAGGGACACCCCATCGAGCAGGGGAACACCACAAAGCCCTTCCTACAGTAGCAAAGCCACACCTTAATTCAATTTCCCTTCCAAAAACTCCCTGCCACATTCCCAACTTCAGCTTGTCTATTTTTTTATTATTTTTTTTTTTTTAAGTTCAGGCTTGAAGAAAGCCCCGCACCAGGCACCAGAAATAACTTGGAGAGAGTATGAACAGCCACAAAGTGAATTATCCGGTTGTTACCAGCACGGGGAACCTCCTCGTCCAGGCTTTGCCACACCGGGCCCAGCTTTAAGCTGCAGGGGAAATTAAGCATTAACACTTAAACCTTAACTGCTTTTTGCTGGAGGGAGGGGGAAAAATAATCTTGTTTCCTCCTACGAAACTTAAACGCCACATTCATATCTTAAATACAGTTTTGCCAATGTTAATCTATTGGATTTTTGAAGGGGGAAAAGAAAAAGGAGTGGAGGAGTCTGACCCTAAGCCACACAGGAAGAATAACACAGAATGCTCCAAAGAAACCAGGCAATTCATTAATTCATTACAAAGAACTAAAAAAAAAAAATAAAATTTAAGATACTGAGATTAGGCTGCGTTCACTAGGGGGAAACTCTGGACCAAACAAATATTAGCAGATACAGAAAAATAGTTATAGGAATGAGACGAGCTGTTTTGCATCTCTCTGTCTTTCTCACAGCGATGCTTCCCTCCACGCGGAGTGATGGAATTATTGCTTCCCCCGCCAGGAGGTCTGACAGACCAGCTGTGAGCACACCCTGTCACAGCAGCTGAAGGGCAGTGTCCCCACACAGCCAGCCCTGTCCCTAACACACCACCCAGGGGACTGTCCGTGGAGGACACTCGGGTGATCCAGCAGGACACACACCCTGCTCCAAAAAGCAGCTCCAGAGCAGGGTTTGGATTCTCTGCTCCGTCAGAGCAGGTTCAGAGAGAGCCAGAGGCAGGAACACGTCCCACCCCTTCATGCTATGGAAAGCAGTAAAACCAGCAGGAAGGCCAGAGCTCCTTTCCTCAATAAAAACAGGGCTCTTCCTCTTCTAACTGCCCCTGCGGCACCCACACACTTCCAAGCACAGGGCAACAGCCTCAACAACAGTTATGTCTAGTGGGAAACCAGGCAAGACACCACCAAGCTGATCTATTCACCGTCTCACCACAGAGACTGCACATTAAACTGGTCACTACTCCAATAGCAAGGACACACAATTTTTTTTTTTACAATCTTTACAATTTTGACTTCACTGTGTCCTGCCCGTTCCATCGCTTGTTCAGATTAGATTCCTCCCCTTTATCTTTTCCTCCTCCCCCCTGTTATTTGTACAGGAATGGGTCTGGTACGGCTCCCCCAGAAAATTTAAGGAAGCAAATTTCCAAATTAACACAATGTTTGAAAACTGAAGCTGGGGAGGGGGGGGAGAACATACTATAGCAGACTCAAATAAAGACCAATGTTAAATATTACTTAATGTTTTCTTTTATTTAAAAGATCATTCACAAAATACCATATCCATAAATTTATTTTGTTATGAAGCAGAATGTGTTAAGTGTTTGGAATTCTCTTCTTTTCCTTTTTTTTTTTGTTTTGACATTTAAAAGTCAACTCTTGACTAGAGGTGAGTTTTTTTTATATGGGAATTTGTTCTTAAAAATCTTTTCCACATTGAAGATGTCAATAGGTCAATTATTGGTTTGGAATACAACCACACAAATGCATGTCTGTCTTAAATTAAGTATTAGTGTTAGACAAATGGTTCTTATCTCAGAAGCAGATTAAGTGACAGGCAGAAGGAAGGAAAGAGCAGTTCTGTAAATTGCTGGGACTCTGACATTACAAAGGGAACTTCAGGGAAGGGATTCACTACTAGCAGTGATGCTGCTGGCAGCCAAGCAGCCACGCTTCCAAACTCCTCTGGCAAGCGCTCCGGGTGCTGGCGGTGTGATCCGAGAGCTCTCAGCACGAGCATTAGGGGCCCAGGATCTTCTCATGCATTGGACATACCCGCACTTCAGTGCTACAGACCCAGCTTTTGGTTTTAAACATTAAGGACCTCTCTTCTTTTGCTCCAGCCTCCCCCTCCCCTTCCTCACAACACTGGTAAGATATTTCAAGCAAAGAGAGATGCAGCAATTAAGAGATGCTTTTATACCCAAGCTTCTACATGAAGAGAATCTATAGCAGAACGGTTTCTGATCTGCTCATTTTCAAGGTATTCTGAAAGCAGAGGTCTTAAAACTGTACACCGCTGGGCAAAGAAATACAGGGGATAAAGGTGATTACATACCGCATGGCAAAGTATACACTCCTTAAACAAAAATAAAAAAGTCCATTTTATTTGTAGAAACTTTAAAAATTTACCAAACATGTAAAACCCAAAAAAAATATATGTAAGCAGAAAGAGCCAGTGAGCAGTTGTGCTCAAACAGGCACATTTTTGCAGCACTAACCTTGAGCTCAGAGGTGCAGCACCATACCATTTTGAAGTCGCCAGCCAGCCACCAGAGTCTGCTGGCAGAGGCTTTATCAATAACTGATTCCACCACCTACTCACCAGGCTGCTTGTCAGCCTATTTTATTTGCATCTATTAAATTGATCCTTCCTGGTAACCTGTGTGAAAGGGCAGCCTTCCCCCCTTAGTTTCATAAGGGGCTCTGCTGTGTACAGTTACTATCATCAATTGTCATCAATGGTATTTCACTACTTGGTTAGAACTGGAAATTTCTCTGTTCAACTCATCTGGACCCTCCAGTTTTCCTCTTCAGAGCCACAGCAATACAGAACAAGACATGCAGGTCAGAAGAGGAGCACTGAGGAAGTAAAAGGAAACAATATGGGGCAATAACTAAGTCTAACCTGTGCTTCTAAAGTAAAACAAACCCTGAAAGGAAGAAGTTGAAGCAGCACCTTTGTCCAGAGACCTCCACGCTCGTGGAAGCAGCTACGCTGCTTTATCTACTGGCAACTGTGCTGCTTGGAAGGAAACAGAAGAGGGAAACTCAGCACAAAGCAGGCACTAGATACAGCAAAGCCAAGAACGTACTAAAAACCACTTGTTAACAGCTGACATGCATTCACAAGCTCTGTGTTTTCGGTTTCAAATAGGACAAATGCCAGATGGCAGGAATGGTAAACTGCAGGGTTGACATTCCAGCAGAGCTAGTCACTCTGTACTGTCTTGCTTTTTCTCCCGCCTCCCCATTCCCTCTCAACCCCCAACTCAGTCGTGCTCTTTTACTACTTCCTCTCGGGGCTTGGCTCCACCGAAGATAGCAGAGTTTGGGTTGGCTACTTGATTGAGGGGAGTAGCAACTGTTCGAGGTTTGAGCTGAAGTCGGGGTCGCTGTGCTCTTTCCTCTGAAAGAAAAAACATCAAGGTTTTAAGATCTGTCTGTCAAGGGTAGTAGCTTTAACCTGACAAAGACAGGAATGTTCCTTCATAAAGGAAGATCGAATTATAGAAGATATAAAGAGTTCACCTTCTGTTGGCTCTCTGAAGTCCATGGAAGACCCACGAAGGGGAGGCCCATCTCTGAAGCGACCAGTGCCACCACTTCCCATTGAGGCACCTGGTGGTCGCCGGTCTCCAGGGCGGGTTCCTCTACCCCGGCCTCCCAAGAAGTCATCATCTTTGAATCCTGAAGACGGAAGACAGTGAATTTAAAGAGCGTATTTTGTGATACTTTAAATCTAGGTTTTTATGTGGGTGACTGGAAAACCTTGCAAGTCACTGGTGTCAGTCCAAGATGATGCACCAAGAGCCTTTGTCTGTAAACAGATTGCTTCACGGTTCTCTAACACGTTCTAGAAGGGTCACACAAATTCCATTTGAAACCAAGTGTACTGTGCCAAGTTCAGAAACCGCTTTATCCACCTAGAGGCTTACTGGAGACTGGGTCAACAAGTGAGCTTAAAATAAGAGCTTCAGCTGCAACTTCAGACTGCTAACACCATTAGCTGAATTCAGAGACGACACTAGAAGTACCCAGCGTACCTCTCTAGTCAGAAGATCACACTGGCTACAGTCTCAGCATGAAATCTGCAGGAGCAGAGCAAATGGGAAAATAGCTAGGGAGTAGTGTTTTATAAGGATTGTATATTTCCAAGCCTTTGAAAAACGGAGCAAAATGCCAAGGCTTTTAGTTGTACTATAAGCTGACTAGTCATTTACTAGACTAATTAAAGAGCTGGGGAAAAAACCCTTCAGACTTTAAATATGAAACTAACTACATTGATTCATGAATCAAATAATCAAGAACTGTGTGTCACTGGCCAGAGTTCCATTCTGTACTAATGACTATCCTACAGTATCTCTCCAAGCACCCATCATCTGCAGTCAATGGGAGGAGGATATTTCAGGCTAACAGCACACCTAAGGGGAATATACTCAGTTTTTCAGAAGCTGCCTGGAAGAGAAAGTTGTTTTGCTCCCAGTTTTCTTCCACTTCAGTATTTGGCAGAGTTGCAGAACTGTCCCTTACTTGAGTGCCAAACAACCATCTTTAAAGGCTTGATCCAGAGGAAGGTTGTACAACCTGAGAAGAAAAGCTTCTGTAGCAACTAAGACTTAAATGCTGAATTTTTGGCTCGCAAATCACTCATCCAGCATCTAACAAGCCGAAATGCATCCGCATTTGAAGAAGCTGCCAAAAAAAGTACAAAGCTATGACACCAGAATGCTTAGCTACGAAGGCAGGTTAAGCGCAGCGCTGTAGCAAGCTTCCTCTCTCCAGCACCATGCTTCAGTGCCATGCTAGTGGCAAGGGCACACTTTGTTACCGCTCCTTCGACTTTGTCCATTCCACTCACGCAGAGACCAGACATTGCAAAGTTGCACTTGCCAACATCTCCCCATCAGAAAATGGACCAAACCCACGATTTCAGAGGACAAAAGCAATTGTGTTAATGTCACCCTGGATTCTAATAGCTAGAAAGTGACAGGAAGCGAAGAGCAAACTCAGTGGCTCCATCACCACCTTCCAGTCCACAAGCTCAGTCATTTGCTGCAACTTGCATTACTGTAATAGGTCTAGAAGTTTAGGAACGTTTTGCATTTTAAAGAGCTTTGGAACACTAACACATCTTTGGAGAAGTCAGTTGCTTCAGGATACACATATAATGTCACATCTCCTTAAGAAGGTGAAAGCCTCTGCTCTGAAAGAATACAATATCAGTTTTTCCACAGGATCTGTCTGTTTCTGCTACTATTCAGAAGTGTACTTTGCCTCATGTTTGAGAATGCTTAAAACCTAGACACCATAGACCAAGTATTCTGTCATTTAGGATTATTTCATAACATTACAATCAAGACTCCTTCCTCTGTTACAAGGCAATGGATGATTCCCCTTGGAAGAATCCCACTGCAGCTGTAGGACATCCAAAGTTGGCATACAGTAGATTCAATCTTAACAGTAATGGGGACAAAATGTAGCTGACATGAAAATGAGAACATTTCTGCGCCTTTTAGGCTGCCTTTCTGTATAAGTGTTAATACTGATACCAGAATTGAAGTCATCTCTGGAATCCCATCCACCTCCTCTGGATTCTCGGGGACCTCCTCCCATTCCTAGGAAAAAAGCCACAATTGTGTTCAGGTCTGAAGCTGTGGGAAAGACTGATGAAGGGGATACCAAACCAAAGTTTCAGTCCTTCCACATCCAAAGTCATGCTGCTGGAAAATCCCTTCATTTCAGTACTACCCTGTTCCATTGCACAGGAACAAAAGGTCAGCTTAAGTTAACCAAGAATAAGTGATCAGAAAAGTTTCTCTACTACAAACCTTTAGTGAGTCTAGTTCAATTAAGCTTTAACTTTAAAACCTGTTTTACACTGGAACAGGAGATCAATAGTCCAAAATAAGTATTTTGTCCACTTGTGCTTACTTAGCTTACTCACTTTTTTTACATCATAATGAAATAGTAGCAGATCAGACTGTTGGGCTTATGATTGTCCTCTGCAAGACACCATACATTACTAAGGGTATTGGTCTCACTTCCTGGGCCAGGAGTGACAATGTGTTCAGCTTTTGGACACAAAGCGCATCTATTCCAGACGTTTCAGGAGCGGCAGCAGCTAGGTTAGAAATGTGTACATACATATAAAATTTCTCCTTCCTAGATAATCTTTATATTTACTTGCATGCCTTGTTTTAGCATTAGTTAGCACCAGAAGTCATAACTACAACCACTACATTTAAGAAGCTATTCAGAAAAATACAAGTCACCTCTGTCATCGGGCCCGCCACCTTTTCTGAAGCCAAAGCCACCTTTATCCTGTTTTCTGCCTTCTGCTATGTCCACTCGGAGTGATCGATCACCCAAAAGCTGTAAAATAAAGGGGAGAATCCCTTCAGAATGTACCATATGGGCTGCCAAGAAGTTTGAGACTTGTGCTTATCTTTTTATTTCACAAATTAATTGCAATATACTTACTGCACCATCATACGTAAGAGCTTCCTTGAGTGACTCCACTTCATCGAACTCTACGTAACAAAATCCTAAAAGAAGAACCTCACAAGTTAATACCAGCACTTTAAAAGGCCTCTGTAAGAAGCTACTCTTCCCGCGTATCTGCTAATAGCCTCCCTTCTCTTTCAAACACGAGCTACAGTATGATAAGTGCAAGACACACAACTCAGACACCAAACATCATCAATGATGAATGCATTTACCTATGCCTAATAATGATGGGGACAAATCTTGAAATAGAACTCTGTATGGCCACTATGCAAATGCCAAGAGACTTACTAGTTTCCTGTACAGGGACTTACAGGGTTCTCATTACAGATTAGATCTATGCCTTCAGACAGTTATTTAGCTGAATATTGACTTTTGGTTACTAGTATTCTTAAACAAGAAGCTCAAGTACCTGCTTGAGGCACTTGATTTTTGCGTCATCGCATCTTTTAGTGAATCTATTCCTTTTCTAAGACCCTCTGTTATCTGAATTAAGCCTTTCCCCTGCCCAAAAGCAACTTACAAATATACTACCTTTCCACCAGCCAATTCCAATGGAAATTAGATTTGCATCCTCTAAAACAATTATCTGAATGGCTTATCTACTTGCTTTTTCCCCGTCTACTAAAAAAAGAGAGTTGAAGCAAAAGTAGTCCTCTGAACCAAAGGAAGATTGTTTAAGTACTCAACACCTAATGTTATGAATCTTAAGTGGGTCAGACACTTCAGCTTTGTACTAATTCATACAAAACAAACAAGGTTTGAGAAAGTGCTTTTATGGCAGGGCAAGTATTGACTCTTGTCACTCACGTTAGTCTGTATCTTAAGATGATGGAAGTAACAGTGAATCTCATTCAAAGGAGATATTTGTTAGTGAACGAGAAACCTGCATAAGTCAACATAAAAACCAAACAGATCAACAAACTAACTGCACTTCAATAGGGGATTTCAGTTGCTACTCTAAAGTGACACTAGAAGTACTTAATTTTCTCCTATTAGCATCTACAGCCAGAACAACTCTGAACACTCACCTTTAAATTTGTCTGTTTCCTTGTCTCTGACTAGTCGTACACTCCTTACACTGAGATCCTTGAAGATGGCATCTATGTCTCCTTGAACGGTGTTGAAGGGTAGATTTCCCACATATGCTGTGAAAGGGGGTTCTGTCGGCAGCTCTTTCTGTTTGCGGGAACCAAGGCCGCCCCCGCGAGACCTGTTGAAAAAAAAGCACACTGTCTCTGGAACTGGACTCCCAACACAGCCAGTAATAGAGAATATAGCACTGCTCAGGTGCTGCTTGACTTCTTAGAAGTGGATTTTTCCACACCTTTGGTTAGTTCTTCCTATCCCTTTCTTTGCCTGTACCTGCCATCTCCACTATTGACCAACTCCTTTCTAGTATTATCCGATGCAGTATTTCAGTGGGAAAACAAATGAACAATATGTATAAATACATTACAGGTGAACTCAGTAAAAGTGTGATGAATGAACTTCTT
The DNA here is from genome assembly GCA_002844005.1 of Limosa lapponica baueri. Lineage (NCBI taxonomy): Eukaryota > Metazoa > Chordata > Aves > Charadriiformes > Scolopacidae > Limosa > Limosa lapponica. The sequence goes on along the minus strand of KZ508791.1, from coordinate 39,739 downwards.
TCTCATCCCACAATCCATTACAAAAAGCAACATAAGGTGATCTCTACTGTCCCCTACTCAAAAACAGTACTTCTTGAAACACACATCCTAGAACAGATTTTAAGATTGATATATAGCAATGAAGAAATACTTGTCAGCTTATCCTGAAATTAAGCTGGATCCAATGCTTTTAACTAAATCGTATATTATCCACATCCACTCCACGATCATCTAAATTATTTCAGCAGCATTGATCTTAACAAAAACATCTCCTCCTAGCTTAATTTCTTGCCATAACTGCCAGATATCTGGACTGGAATGCTTTCGAGTTGAACACATAATAAAAAACTTGGTTCAGCAAGGTGTTCTAAGGCAGAGAAACCAATTTCAGTGCTGTTTGGATGTTTACTTCTTCCTTTGTGTCTCATGAATTACAGACTGAGGTAAACGAGGTTGTCTTTTCCTATCTTTCCTCTCGGTCTCAGTTAAGGTTATTGACATCAGTTGCTGAGAAACTAGACTGTACAAGCTAAATTCTTTACTGTATTGATGTAACACATCTGTGTTAATTTCCTGTAGAGCCTAATCTTCTAAAGCTAATTTTGATCTCCTTTACAGAGAGCAAAATTTGTACTGTGGGCACAAGGCAACCATAAGTTATAACTCCTGGACTTCTAGACTACAGGATGCCACTGTCACTCACAGGATGTCACTGTTGTGACACCGTTTTCCCCACCTAAACAATCTCTTTCACCTGAGCCACCTAGCTAATACTCTGCCCATGTTCTCTTCAACATCTTAATTTCACTGGGCTTTGTTCATGTCTGCTCCGTTTCCCAGAGGCTCACTGTGCATTTAAAAGCATGGTGAAACACAAACTGTACCAAACCAGGATTTGCTAGTGTGACATGGACTAATTAGATTTCTGCAGAGTCCCACCTAAAATACAGAAGGTCAAATCATTTTATTACTTCTTTCTATTCTGGCTGATTACACGCAGACAGAAAATCCATTGGGCAAGCAATATACTTGTCAGCCTTTTTTTTTAATTTCAGAATAAATATTTTATTACTTATGAAGCAGATAATGCAGAAATCTTGAATAGGATCCCTTAACTCTTCCTAGGTAAGCCTGTCATTTGTGCCTTTTTATGGCAGCAGCTCCGTGCAGGAGTCATTTGTCACCAACACTATCAGCATGCTGCTAAATGTTCTTGAATCACAACCTACATATCTTTAATTAGTGTCCACCCAGGTTTGTATTTTAGCATTTTTTGACAATATTCCTCATATGCCTTTGTCTCATTAACAAGGCAGAGTCAAAAACATAGTGGAGAACTAAGCTGCCATAGCTGGGTGCTCTGTATGTATAGCAGAATTACCTTTAGTAACAAGACTAAGTTTTAAGGAGAAACTCCAAGAAAGCTGAGTTGCTCTTCTAAAGAATTCCATAATATGTAGAATCAGTTCCATGCCCTTGTCCTTAATTCTCATCTATGGTCTTACAAACAGCTACTAAAATACCATAATATTTAATTTGCAGCCAAAAACCTTAGGTTTTATGTTCTTATAGAACATCTTATAGAAAATTACTTCAGCTGAGTTTAAAAGGAGCATTCGCTCCTTCTACACATTCTCACCAGGTTTCTTGGGCTGCCAGTCATCCAGCTCAGTAAGCTGATTCACCTAGAAACTCACCCTAAAGTTGAATTCTCAGCCAGATCAACAAGGTGATCTGGACAGCTGCAAAGAGTACTTGTGCCAGCACAGGAAGGAGAGTGAAAGCAAGGGCCTGCACTACAGCTTTCAACAGCAGCCTCCACTCAGATCAATTTGAGCTGCTTCTGAAACCACACCCTCAAGTTAGCAATCCCCATAAGAATTTTTTTGCGCTACAGACAAACCTAGTTTCTATCATAGCACACACGAACTTCACAGAGTGCCTGTGTGGAAATCCATGCCCTATTGTGCAATCCCTACTGATATGAAGGCAGAAAATGAAGTATTCTTTTTGAATTTGATCCATTAAGGCCTCAGTTATCAAATATATAACTATATATTTGGTATTTTAGCTTCCATTTGAAGAACAGAAAAGGCCAATAACTAGGTTCCAAACTAAGTCTCCTAGAGAATCCAGGCATAGCAACACAAAACGAAATGTTTCTAAACTTCCCTACAGTTTTTCAACACTGAAACAGTGTGTGAGGGGGAATAAATAAAAAGGCTGAGTTCAGCAACCAAACAATGAGATTGAAAGATGATGCTCTCATTTGTAACAAAATAGGACAAAAGTCAACTATAATTAAAAACATCTCTGAACTACATGAACTGGGTCACACCAAAGTGTTAAATCAATATCTGCATTTCCCACTCAGTGTAACTTTTGCTCAGACGTAATTAGGTAATAATTATGTCATCTTGTAGTCAGAATCTGAAATACAATAATTTGATTTCTTTTTCAGAAAACCAAAGCAGAAAACTAAAGAGGAAAGCTTGGTTCTAGCAAGTGCAGATGCAAACATCCCTATTGTTAGACTTGCTTTTTGGTGGACCGCGTTAAATGACATCATAATGCCATATTGGGGTGAAAGAACAACAAACTATCATTTTGAAGTTACTCTTTTAGAAGGTTAAGTTGCTCTCTCCAGCAAACAAGATCTGTCAAAAGTTTAAAACAAAGAATATTTTGAAAGCCAATATTTGAGTTTAATAGCCTTTCACTAAGGATTAAAACAATAGCTCAGCATTTATCTTTTTGCACAGCACAGAGAAAACAGCCCAAATGGATTCCAACATTAGTGCTTTACCAGAGGCAACACAAGGCTCAGCAGGATTCAAGTTTTGTCGAGACTCTCCAAGAGCACAACTCTTAAATATATACCCAATTTATTCAAACAATCCAGTACATCTCTCTACAAGTAAGCATTAGACGTCTTCAATGAAAAGCTTACCCAAGTCTAAAAATTAAGAGACATTCATTAACACTAAATTGGTAAAACACAGGATCCAAAATGCCAGAAGGATAAGGACTAATTCTCCGTTTTCACTTATACAGTGCTTCAGCAAATTAATCTTAACCTTTGAGTAAAGTGCCCAGCATTAAGCCCAGTGCATAAAGCCACACCTAAATAAACAGCCTACCAGTAAGTCAGGAGTGATAAATACTCCGTCTCCTTCAACTTTGAGAAGCTCTACAGATGTTTAGAGAGTTTCAGCCAGGCCTCAGTATGTTTAAGCATAGTTATTTTTTTGGTCAAGTTTTGGGCACCAAAACACTTACCAAAAGGCTTTTCTAGTAAGCCTTCTGTTATTAAGGTGAGCAGCATGTTTTGCACCCAGAATAAAGTGACTTTTGCATACCATAGTATTATGCTTCATCTCTTTATCAGCACATTACTAGTGCACTAGCAAAATCCCCTGTCTTGTCACACCACAGTCACATTCTGTTGCTCTTCCACCATAATTCTGAAGAGTATGAGAAAGATATATATGAATATATGTAACTTCTATATGTTAAAACTTGTGGGGCACTACTGTTTTCTTTCTATCACACTCAAATCCTATGCTCACTCTCTATACAGACCAAAGGTTATGCAAAAATGCAACTTCCACAAAAACTATTATATCTCAACTGGGATTACACTATTTTTACAGTACTAGAGAACCTAAAAAATGAGTAGGAGTCACTTTAAGTTAACGTAAGATTCTTTAATCAGAAGCTTCAAGAAGAACAGTCATGTTTTCATTACACTACATATATTACAAGACTTCATACAAAGCAAAGACCTGTTAAGGTCTGGAATTAAACGCAAGTAGAAATTGCACTCTAACCGTAGCATCCAAGGCTTAAAACTACAGCTAATTCAGAACAAGTGCATTTTGTCACCTGCAAAGGCATCTAGTAAGCAGCAAGATGCCTTTACTTCACCAAAACAAGGATACACATCTTGCCTAAGAGAAACTTCAAGTACTCTGTTAAAGAAATCTGAATATGAAAGTAACATTTTAACTTTAATTTTGTTACTTCATAGAAAGTGCCTACACTGACTAGGGCAGACTGAATAGTAACACCCGAATTTATTATATGTGTCAAGTGCCACTTTAGGCTGCTGTCGAGGTTATTTGTTACAGAATTTTAAAAAATAACAGAACTGTAAGTTCTTGTTACAGTCCTTAACATTTATTCACAGTTTATTTTATAAGTTTATGCCTACTATTTTATTTAACACACTCACAAACTTGTATGGCACCAACCTTCAAAAAAGTCAATTGCTAACTGCATCTTCCTAACCTGATTTAAGACAAACTTCATAATTGCTGGTTATTGGTTTTGAAGCTCCTCCCCCGTATGTACTCTCCAGCAAAGAGACAGAGATGAGACAAGCCTTATTCCTAAGGATCAGGGATTTGGAGTCAGCACCCGGAGCCGCGGATAACGCAGGACGGCGGCTCACAGCCTTCCCCGGCCGGAGGCACCACAAAGCCCTCCCGCCCACTCCCCGCTGCAGGCATCACAATGCTGCCCGCTCCCAGGGGCACCTCGCCATGCCGAGCTCGTCCCGTGCGAACAGGGGCTTCTCGCTTCCCTACAGTCCTTCACAGGAAGCTCCCTCCTCCCGTCTCCCGATCTGTCCCTGCAGGAGCTCCTCACGGCCTACCTTGGCGCTGGCCCAGCACCTCCCTAAATCTCCCCCCCTCCAGTCGCCTCCGGGCCGGCGGGAACACAGCGACACCCTCCTTCCCCTCCCGCCCCTTCCCGACGCTCCCAAGCCTCCAGGCCCTAAACCTTGCGGCACTCGCCCCGCGTAGCCAGGGGACGGCCGCTTCCCCCTCCCGGGACACCACAACCTCCTCCTCGCCTCACAAAGCGTGCCCACTACGGCCGGAGGGAAATGCGCCCCGCCGGCCTAACCCCCGTCCCCTAGAGAAGGGGAGGCGGCGAGGCACGACGGGCCCGAAAGGTTCCTAGAGGCAGCGTCCCCGCGTCCCTCTCTGCGCCCGCCCCCCCGCCATGCCCGCCCGCCATCTCCACAGGGAAAGGGGCAGGCTAGGCCCTGCGCGGCCGCGCCCCCTGCTCGCCCGGCCGGGGGGGGGCTCGAGCCGCCACTCCCTCCTTCCCTTCCCGCTCCGGAGGAAGCCCTTAGCACTCCGCAGGCCCCGGTGAGGCCCGCAGCGCCGCGCTCACCCCCGGCCGCCGCCGAAGCTGCTGTAGGCCCGATCGTCGTAAGGATCAAAATCCGCCATCGCCACCTCAGCCTCCTCCCCGTGCGAGCGTGACAGGACCGCGCCCGCAGGACCCCGCGCCGCTTATATACGGCGGAGCCCGGGCCAGGGCTGCCCCTGGCGGTGCCTGTCTCCAGCTCCACGCCCCGCCGGGGCTGTCCGCGCTACTGCCTGTTGGGAAGGCCCGGCGTCTGGGCGCTCCCCCGCCGCCGTCACAGGCGCCGGCCGGGCCGGGCCAGCCTCCGGTACGGGCTGCGGCATCGGGCCGGGCGGTTATTGGTGACAGGAGCCGAGACCGCTGGCTTGAAGCGTGCTGTAGCCGGCCCGGTGTGTTGGTCTTTGTCCCCAGATCGCCTTGGGGTCGCTGCGGGTAGGATCAGAGGCAGAGGTGGCTGGTGCTGCGGGCGTTATGCTTGTTCTCTGCGCTCCTGCGGCTGGCGGGAGAGGAGTCTGGAAGGCAGGCAGCAAACGGGCACAATTTTTGCATGACCGCTGGAGAATAACGCTGTATTTTATTGTAAATAAAGACAACGGGCCGATTTGTGGAACTGATTTGTTACCTTTTTCTAGGCCGTTTATTTCAGGCTTTATAATAAAACCACAAGGCGTACAGATTCTCATGTGACAGCCAGTTGTGCCAATACACTTCAGTGTCCCTCTGACCCCCCCTGGCTGGAGCACGGGTGATGGGAACGGGAATATGGCACTGAGGGAGCACAGGGCTGAGGAGAAGCTGCTGGGATGAGGAGAGCCCGGGCTGATGAGGGGAGCCTGGAGCTGAGGAGAAGCCACAGACCTGAGGGAGCACGGCACTGAGGAGAAGCCATGGCACTGAGGGAGCATGGCGCTGAGGAGAAGCCGTGGCACAGAGGCTTACTGAGGGGAGCACAGGGCTGATGAGAAACTGTGGTACTGATGAGAAGCCACCATCCTGAGGGAGCGTGGGGTTGAGGAGAAGCCATGGTGCTGAGGGAGTGTGGGTCTCAGGGGAAGCCATGGCGCTGAGGAGAAGCCACAGCCCTGAGGGGGCATGGCGCTGAAGAGAAGCTGTGGCACTGAGGGAGCATGGGCTGCTGAGGTGAGTGCAGAGCTGATGAGAAACCATGGCACTGATGAGAAGCCGGCATCCTGAGGGAGTGTGGGGATGAGGAGAAGCCACGGCGCTGAGGGAGCATGGCCCTGAGGAGAAGCCATGGCACTGAGGGGCAGCCACAGCGCCGAAGGATGTGGGGCTGAGGAGAAATCATGGGGCTGAAGGGACAAGGGAGGCCACAGCCTGGCGAGGGTGACAGGCCTGTGGCGCTGAGAAGCTGCAACCCTGAGGAAGCACGGGGCTGAGGAGAAGCCGTGGCACTGAGGAGAAGCCGTGGTGCTTACGAGAGCCCGAGGCTGATGAGAAGCCATGGCGCTGAGAAGCTGCAGTGCTGAAGGAGCGAGGGGCTGAGGGGAGTGCGGGGCTGATGAGGGGAGCGCAGAGCTGGGCAGCCGTGACCCTGAGGGGAGTGTGGGGCTGAGGAGAAGTCATGGCGCTGAGGAGAGCCCGAGGCTGATGAGAAGCCACGGTCCTGAGGGAGCGCAGGGCTGAGGAGAATTCATGGCGCTGAGGAGAGCCCGAGGCTGATGAGAAGCCACAGTCCTGAGGGAGCGCAGGGCTGAGGAGAAGCCGTGGCCCTGAGGAGAAATTGCGGGGCTGAGGGGAAGCC
>KZ508791.1:22025-32825 GCA_002844005.1 Limosa lapponica baueri | reverse complement strand
CGGGGCTGAGGGGAAGCCATGGCGCTGAGGGGAAGCCGCGACCCTGAAGGGACGACGCGGCTGAGGAGAAGCCATAGCGCTGAGGAGAAATCGCGGGGCTGACAGGCCCGCGGCGTCGCGGAGAACTCGCGGGGCTGAGGGGACGGAGGAGACCGCAACCTGGCGGGCCTGACGGGCCCGTCCCCGACCGGGCCCCGCTGCCCCGGAAGAGGCGGGCCGGACGACGGACGGCGGCAGCCCCACGTGTGGCGGCATGGCGGAGATGGAGGGCACGGGCGCCGGCGTGGTGGCCGACCCCCACGGGGTGCTGCGGCAGGGCCGCGTCTTCCTCGACTTTTTCTGGGACATCGCCAGCCCGGAGCGGGAGGTGCGGCTGGCGGCCACCGAGAACCTCCTGCGGCACCTGCGGGAGGGCAGGAAGGTGAGGTGGGATGGGGCCGGGGCGGCCGGAGGGGCTGCGAGTTCGGGCAGGGGCACGGCAGGGCTTGCCGTGGGGGGAGCCCGGCAGCCCCGCGGGGTTCGGGGGAGCATGGGCACCGCCAGAGCTGGAGGTCTGTTTTTCAGGACGATGAGCTGAAGTACGCTCTCAAGCGTCTGGTGGAAGGACTGGGAGCCACCCGCCAGGCCGCCCGTCCTGGCTTCAGCTTGGCCCTGGCGCAGGTCAGTATTTCCCAGAGCGGAGCAGAGCGCTCTGCGGCCCCTCACCAACCCCTGTCAGTTCCTGGGGTCCCGCTTTGCTCCTTGTAAGGAGGCTGGAAGGCTCCAGCAGCTTCTCTGGCAGCTTCTGCATGCAGATGGCAGAGAAGGCTCTTGCAGTGAGCATAGGAAAGCTGTGCAGTTTTAAATGGTGCTAGTCTCTTTTAGAAGCACTTAAAAAGATATAAGCTATACCAATATAACACTCGTGCTGCAGAATTCAGTCCTGTTTCAAGAACCATCCTTAATTTGCAAACTTTGACCACGTTTTCAAATATACTGCATTTAGAACTGTTGTGACTTCTTAAAGTTGACTTCCTCCTGGTGTTGGGCTGTTTTTGTGGGAGATCGGAAAAGGCAACCCTTTAACGCACACTTCAAAGTTTGGGTTTTTTTGTCTCCCTGCTGTTTGAGTCTATAACACAGCAAAGAGTCCCACCAGTTGGGATCACCAGTAGGATCTGACCTCATCTTGCCTCAGAAGCTGATAATGCAGAAGAGCCTGTATTCTTCCCAGTTACATCAGGCTTTGCCTGATGAAGTTTCATTGCTTCTGTTATAGGGTCATGTATTTGCAGCAAGATGATCTCATTAATAATCCTGCTAAGCCATGTACAGGTTAAAAAAAAAAAAGAGTGCTAGCAGGTATATTTATGTCTACTCTAGTTCCTATTCTGACACATCTACTGCTCTAGTTGTCTCTAGTCTGGCCTAATAAAGCAGCATATCTGCTGCTATGCTGAACAACTGTTCAGCTCTCTTTTGGCTGAACTCAATAAAACTTCATAAAATGGAAGAACTGCAAACTGAGCTATTCCATCTATCTCCTCAGGTTTTACAGGCTTTTGAGGAAATTCCAATGTGCAGTGTCCTGGAACAGATAAAAGAAAAACACAGTCTGGAAAAGGGGAAAAAGGTGAGTTGGCTTATAGCAGCGATACCCAACAGCTAGTTTAAATAAACAATTCTCTCTTTGAAGGCTTGATGCCTGTATAATATAGTTTTGGGTTTCTTGCTAAGGCAAATGACCATAATGAAATAGTGGAGATGTTTGTAAAAACTGGAAGTTGATGACATTGTCATCTGGCCCTGTTTTAGCTGAGATTTGTCTGTGTGACAGAAAATTAATCCAGGACAGTTCTTAAACATCGTGTAGGGGGTTGCTTTTCAGTGTGTTATCTTCATAAGTCAGGGTGTTCAAGACTAGGTCTTCCAGCAGTCTTGTTCCACTGATCAGAGCTATAGCTGAACTTGAAATCTAACCGCTCGGTGGGGTGGATTTTTGACCCCCCTTTTTTTTTCTCTTTTCAGAAACTTGTGAAAAATGCTGCTTTTGGAAACTTTTTTGGAGTTATGGCTCTGTTCCAATCTGGCCGGCTTATTAAGGTAACATTACCGTTGTTATGTTGTTTGTCATTACTGGTTCTAGGGCTGTCTGAAGTGAAGAGAGGATCTAGAGAGAAAGGCTGGGTCCTTGGCCAGTGGACGAGATGGTACTTGAAGCATCAAGTTTGGTTCATTTCTTTTGCATTATCCCTAGGCTTTTTGTGCCTTTCCTGTTTAGAACATAGGAACTGTGTCAGATAGTACAGGAGGTTCCTACCTCTCCTGGAAGGAAAGGATCTCTTGTCATATACAGCCGGAGAACACTGTTTTGGGGAAAGCTGAGTGCCCTCTCAGGAAGGAATTGTGTAAATTTCTTACTACAAGTAGACTTAAGGGTCTCAAGACTGGATTATTACCTGAGCCTTCAGCTTAATCTTTGATATATATCCTCTGTTTTTGGCTTATCTTTCCTTTCTAGGACCAGAAAGCTCTGCTGGAGAGCATCCAGCTTCTGCAGCAGCTGGTACATCACCAAACACACCTCAGGGATCTCCCTCGCAAAACTCTTATTGACATCGTCTCTGAGGTACGGCCACAGCACATCGTGGGTGGGAGGAGGGAGGACTTTGCTTTGGAGACTGCTTTTTCCTTAGTTTGCTCATAGTTAAAAGGGGGTGTATGTGGAAGAGTTGAGTTTAAACTGCGGGAGCTGTTTTCTATATTGTCTGTGGTTAGATGCTTTTATTCGGGGAAGGATGCTCTGGTTTAACTTAGTCTGATTTTATCATGGATAAACCCATAGTCTGTTTTTTTGCAGTTGACTTGCTTGGGTGGTACATTAGACCCTTTGCTCTTTTGGATAGAAGTATGCTGAAGACTCTGGACAGCAAATGTTCCTTTTTATGCTCTGAGCCTGGGCCTAAGGTTGAATTTTGGGCTGTTGGGAGTGAAAGGATGTAGGGACATGGAGTAAATGAACTCTTGAGTGTGTAGTAAAGTGTGTAGTAAAGGACGAGTGTTCGTTTATTTCCTTTTTCTTTGGTGGGTGTTGTTTGTAGATGTGAAGACTAACAACATTAAATCAAAATTAAATAATGTTTTATATGAAAGTATTCTGGGTCATTTAGCCTTGATGTTATGTTTAAATGTATTTTGAATCCAGTCTTTAAAAAATACAAATTTAAGCAGTTTTGGTGCATTTCTTTTATTGATGAATGTGTTGGATCTAGTTTTCTCTAAAACCATTGAACACTGTTGTTTACCAGCAAATCCTATTGAAACCAGTAACTTATTTTGGGGAAATGTAATTAAAAGCTAATACAAGAGTGTTTCTTCCTCCCTGGGCTGAACGGTTGTACAGACAGGAGCAGTCAGACAGCAAGAGAACAATGACAGCTGGAGTCAGTTGACCAGAATTGCTGTCTGATGACAAAGTGTTGTCCTACTGTACGTGCTTAAGCACCTGGGGACCGTATGGCAGTACTGAACACATCCATTATTTATTTTTGCCATAAAGACTATATCTAAAGTTTTCAGAACACTGCAAACTTTTACTAAAATGCCCGACAACGCAGATATTTTGATATACTACACAGCAAGTTAGTAAAACGTCCTCAGATGTTTCTCATATGCTCTCACCTTCATTCCTGTCTAGGTTCCTGAAACTGTGTTTGAGGAGGTCCTGTTTGGCATCTTGCAAAGTGACCTCGCTTCAGCCTTCACATCTCCAGATAACCTGCACCTTTTGCTCGTGGGCATGCAGAAGTTCCCTGGTGTTCTGAAACCTCAAAATCTGAAGAAGCTGTTTGGCTCATCTACTGTTGTAAATGAGGAAAATATTCCCAGGTAGGTTCTTAAATAAGGAGCATTAAATGCAACATTCTCGGTCTCTTGGCTAGCAGTGAAAGAAATGTGGCTTTCATTCTGATACCTCCCTGTATTTGCCACTAGAAGTGCTGTTAAGGGTTAGGCGCTAACTGTTATGCAGGTTCCCAAATTATAGCGCTCTCATTTCTCCCAAGAGGCGCAGCCTGCAGTGCTCAGGAAATGTTCTGTGTCCTTCAGCAGGATGAATTTGGCCTTCAGCAGTCCCCTTCCAGGCCAGATCTCTCACATTGTTTTCTTTCTTCTTCTAGACTTGTAGAGCTTCTGCAAAGCGTTGCCAAGTCTGAGAAGAAGGACAAGAAATTGCCCAATGTAGCGTTTGATTTGCTACAAGTTTCACTGAAAGAAGGTGCCTTTGAACTGTTCTGGAAAGAAGGTGTAGAGGATGGGCTATTGAAGGAGAAATCGGGACCTACGAGGTTTGTTTTAACATACATGGTTTGTTGTTTTCCATATTATCCTTTTATTTCTTGCCCCAGTCTTTCTGCTGCTGCCCTGGGGTAGGATGGAGCATATGGTTTCTCGTGAACAATGAGAGAACTCTTGCTTTTGGTTATTTAGGTATTAATGAGAAACTATTGGGATTCTAAGTCTAGGAGTTAGTAAGATTTCTCTTAGAATTGTCACATATAACAAATTTGGGGTTAAATTTAACTAGGACAGCACATAAAGATGATGCACCTCATTGGGCATAGAGGTGTCTTAAATGTATTGTAGTTGAGTCTTGTTTTACTTGGCTTGGTTAAGTCTGAAAATACCCTTTGTATGCTCAACAGTGTTTCCTTTTTTAGCTTGATTCCCTGCAGAAATGAGGCTAGTGCTGTCCATCTAATAACTCCTGAGCCCATAGGGCAATTCTGATTAAATTTGATAGCAAGTTGCTGTCAAAACTAAGTAAATTTGCATAGTCAAAACCTAAGTAATTTTTTATTAGGCCTGTGGAAATAAATATCTGGGGAGAAGAGATCCAGAAAGTGGATCAAGGAAGGAACTGCTGGTGAGGACTAATCTGTTTCTAGACAGCAGAGGATCTGCTACGGGGAGAGATCTTAGCAGTTGTCCTGGTCAGAGGAAATGCTTTGGGCAGTAAGACTTTTGAACACAGGATCCATGAATTTTAGACTTCTGCCTTCCTATGTGCTCCATGTCACCTGCCCCACCACTTCTCTGTCTTACCCTGCGCGTGGCTTTTCTGCTGTGCTTCTACCTGAGGGAATCTTCTTTGTTTCCACTCAGTTACATGTGCTACCGGTTGCTGGGCAGTGCTCTCCCCTTGTTATCTCTGGATCAGCTACAGGTGGTTCTCAAAGGGAAGGTGATGCAGCACTATGGAGAATACGTGGTAACGACTCAGGTGGGTCTTCTGAAAGTACTCCTGCTTAGGGCTAAAGACCCCACCCTGAGCAAAAGTCCTCTCCACCCCCTTTTCTAGTTTCACGTTGTCCTTTACTAAAAAGTTTATGTAATTTTAGACCTTGGACTCTTCCTAAAAGTAAGGTGGTTATACGACCGCTGGTTGCAGTGGCCTGAGTATAAACTGTTTAATCATCATTGCCTGTTTCTGTATTTTCGTTCAGACTTATAATAAGGGTTTTGAAATCGTTCAGCACTGACCCACCTGCTTTCACTGATGTTGCTGAGAAAGTTCTAACGATGGGGGAAGCAGAGGAAGGGCAGCCCTCAGCATATTGACAATGTCATATGTCGTCCTTTAACAGTCCTTTTGATTTGTGTGTCCAGAAACTTCTTTTTGCCTGTCATTGTGCTGGGTGTTGCATGAACATTTGAAGGCAAAGACAAACAGGGACAACTCATGCTTTTCTCTATATTAATGCTTTTTTCAATAAGAACATCTGAGGTTTAAGCACAAATTTTATTTGGGAATTGGATTTTGGAACTCCTCTTTCTCCTTCCCTCCTGGGAAGCCAGAGAACACAGCCCTGCAATAAAGGGAAGAAGAATAAAAGGGGAATACTGATAAAAAAGGGTTTTGGCTTGGTTTTTTTTGTGGTAACATAATCCTAAACTCCGCATGGGCCCAAAAATCATTGCCCTCTCTTGGGAGGAATAGGACTTTGCAGTCTTTCTGGTCTGGTATCAAAGCAGCAATAGATGTGCGTGTTTGCTCTGAAAATAACGCTTGCCATGGTGCCTCCCTGTATGGACCAACTTTCTCCAGGGTTTATCCACTGACTTAGTTGTTTTCCTGTTTCTTGCTTTTTATGCTTGTTGCACAGTGAATTTGGCTGTGTTCTTCCATATGCATCAAAAAAATTAATTTAATTCCTGTCTGAAACATACAAATCCACTGAAGACAAAGATTGACTAAATGGAAGGAGAAACCCCTAATGTTGTTGATGATGAGGAAGTAGAGAAAATCTTAGTTTGAATTTGTTGTTGGTTTTGTGGGTTTGTTTTGTTCCTTGACCCCAGTTATTTGTTTTGGAAAGCAAATACTGTTACCTGTGCCTTCTTACGGGGTTCCAGTTGTTGTTAGAGATGGAAGTAGACAAAGCTTGAGTCTGATACTTACTGACAGTTACCTTCCTGTGTCCACTTTTTTCAACAGGGGAGCCAATGTACTTGATTTGCTTTTGTTGAGAGATGATTGATGAAACCCCTGTTGTGAGTTATTAGTTTAATTACAGCAATCTCTCATGGAGTTTTTCTCCCAGCTTTCATACTGATGCACAAGTATTAAGTTGTCCAACAGTGGAAGCAGGAACTTGCTAAGTTGTACTTTGTGTGAGATTTCTTGCAGGGTATTTATGTTATAATTGGATGGATTTGTAGTTAATTAGGAATTCATAGCCCCTTTATTTAAAAGAACAGTGTTCTCTAGACTTACATTACTGTTTCTGCTCCTGTCAGGTCATTATATTGATCGTGATGGTATACCAAGCAAGTTGCTTTATTAATTTACTAAAGTTGCAAGGCATTTTTGGAATGAAGCCACAGCTTGCCCTCTTAGAGGTTTCTCTGGTTATGCTTTTGTTTTTTCCTGGAACAAATGAGTAGGACTGAACACTGGGGGGCTATGAAAAGACATAAGGAAATGGGATGTGTGGTGAGATGGAACGTGTCCTGGTGTATGCCTCGTGGATCAGTGGCAGGATTGAGGATAGGACAAAACAACAACACCTCAGGGTATGGTTTCTAGGTTAAACATGTCAACTCCCCCTCCTTTCAGGATGCCTCAACACTTCTGAGACACCAGGGAGAGGAGGTGGGATTTGTTCTACCCACTGTAGGTCAGGAGGCTCCGGGGCTGCTAGATGAGACTGGAATTGATGTGGGGGAGTTTCCAAATCGAGGGAAAGTCTAAGGCAGATGATGTGAGAAACATCGTGGGCTTTTACCCAAAATAAGAGCTGATCAGCCTCGGAGCTTAGCCGCACTGGCCAGCGTGTGGTCCAGCCTGCTGAAGCTTGGCTGTTTGGGAAAGTCCAAATTAAAGGGTTGAAGCTGGTACATGATAGGTTTCTGTGGTTCCTTATGGTGGTTGCTCGTATATGAGGTGAAATTGATGGCCTGCTCTATGCCTTATGACAAATGTTCATGACAAATGTGACTTAATTTACTTACTGCAGTCAAATCTGTAAAGTGATTAGTTCTCATAAAGGTACTTGGACTCAGTGTGAGGTTCCTGACCTCCTTGTTTGTCCATGTTTTTCAGCTTCCAGAGCGATTTAAGTTTGGTCCAGACATGGAAGCATATATAGATGAATTTCTGAACAGCTGTGATGACCTGGAGAGGCAGCTGGCAGTGATAATTGGCTTCTCTACTCTCACCAACCAAGGCAATCCAGTGTTTTCCAGCTCTTCCAAGGTAGTCAGACACCTGCATCCAGTGGCATTGCAAAAATATGTTGACTGGCTCAAAGACATGTTCCTCAGGCCAGACTTGGACTGTTGTTTAGACTTCTCAAGTAACCGGCAAAAGCACAACTGGGAAAATGTAAACATGTGAGTGTATAGATGATGCACCTTCCTCTTCTCTTCCTGTTTTCTGGTTGGAGTAGCTACCTGTGGGAAGTCTGGTTTGGACAGCCAACGTTTGCTGGTTCTTTTGCCATGAGTTGACAATTGTCATCTATTCTGTTTCCTCTGTCCCAGAAGTTTTAGCCCCAGCATCTGACTCTTTTGCTGGACAAAATTCAGTTCTGCAAATAGAAACAAACATGGTGAGAACCAGCCAGCCTGACCAAAGCAGACTGGATGACCGAAGAAGCCTTTTCTCTTGTTTTTCTAGCCCTGACAACTCCTTTGGCAAAGATCTCCAGTGGCTTCCTTTTTCACTACAGACTCTCAGGTCCTTGTAGGAATTGTGCATCCCTTTTATCTGACTATTAAACTGGCCTGAGCGCTCTCGTCTCCTTGGCCCAGAGCAAAGCACCCACTTCTGTGTCTCAAGAGTAGCCTGTAAATATGTATATCCTTGAGAGGCGTTTGTAGCAATTTCTAGCTGGGAAAGCTTCCCAAGAGAAAGTTGTATCCTCCTTGGTGCTGCTGCTTGCTGAATAGCCACAGCTTGGTGCTGTGTGTACTGGGTTACTTGCAGAGGCCTCATCCAAGGAAGATGTAAGCTCTTAAAACAGGGTATTTATGTGTTACTTGTGCACCTATAACCTCACTCTATTGACTACTGCAGTTCTTGAAGTGCTTTTTGCTAAACTGCAGTACCTCAGTGGGGTAAACAGACTGACTGTCTTTTGTGTAGTAAAAAGCGAACTTGTGAAAATTTTCTCTCTTCTTATGTACCTGTTGCTTTCTTACTGCATAACTTTGCCATCATTAGTGTAGAGCCTCTAAATATCCAAAAGTCACCTCTTGCTGCAGTGGATTGTGTGGTTTGTGTTTATTTCGGGGTAGTGTTCAAACTACTGATTTTGTCCTTTTCCTTATTGAAAGAGCACACCTTAAGATTACTCGATTAAGAAAATGGATCATGCACCGACTTTCTACCATCATTGAAAGTTCAGTGGAAAAAGAAGAGAGCCTCGTGATGGACATTTCCAGGTGCGAATGATTGAAAGATTTAGTGCCACATGTGCTTGGAATAATTCTGTTTAGCTCTATAGCAGTGTTCAAAGTAAGCTGTGACACAGGAGTGGAAATATTCTATAACATAAATAGTTTAGGAGACTAGTTTCCGTTTTCTAAATACTGCCTGCAAACTAGGAAGAACTCTTGTGATGAGTAGTTCAGGCACTTAAAATCACCTTAGTCCCATTTGTTTTCGGTAAATTTTAGCTTCCTGGTTACCTAGACTGCTGGAAGATATTACTTGTAATCTTTGCGTCAGATCTTAAGAAGTATTTATCTGTCCATTTAAAAGTCTTGGAGAATATGACCCAAATCTGACAGTCTTAAGTATTGTATTATGTGGCATCAAGTGTTGGCACTTCACTTTTGTGAAATCCTGAGCATCCTTCTGTCTTCTTTACCCTGTGTACCTTGAGGAAAGGGTCGTCTATTTATAAACAGTGACTTTTTTTCAGTGCATGGACGTCCTTGAATAAAAATGTTGTCAATATCTGGCGCTATTTGGCTCGCACGTATGGACTGGTTTTGCTTTGTTATGACCAAGCTGGCTCTTAATTTTGTCCTTGTTTCTGTCCGTTGTAGGTTTTGCTTCTTCCATGCTTTCTTTGAGGCTAAGAAGAAAACTGCCCAAATATGTGAGGCGAGTGTCCTTCCAGCAGAGCCCCTAGATGAACAGTTTCATTCAATGGCAGAAAACTATTTCTTTGGGTAAGGATTTTGCTTGCATGCTTTAAAGTTGGAAATTCTTTTTTTTCCTGTGGATAAGATCAGCCTACAAATGGCAGGGCAAGAAGTTTGGGATTGTGGGCTGCTCTCGGACCATTTGTTTGACTCCAGGACTAGGGATGGCTTTTTTAAAGGAGATCCTAGATGGATTTCCCAAAGATCCTTAAGTTTTGTCCAATAAAAACATAATTTTGCATGGCAAACCTGCTGAGTATGTGTGTGATGATCAGGTAGGTGTAGAGTTGAGCTCAGACTGCTGCTTCTCATAAGATTTCCATTGCCTCTGTTGCAAGCCAGAAGTGGAAGGACCCAAGAGAGAGGTGGTGGGTTGTGTGGGTTGCTGTTGGCTTTCTGTCTGCTCTGCATGTGAGCTGCTGATGGCTCCGTGGTCCTCCCTGTACTAAGGGAGGTGGAATAACAGATGCTTTTAGGTGTTTGCCAAAGCTGGTGCTCCAGCCTCAGGAGAGGGAAAGCAGAGGACATGGTGGGACACAGAATGAGAAACGACTGAGGATAACAGTCAGTGTCCTTGGGGGCGCCAGATGTGCTTGGGGACACCAATGCAATGAGCTATACATTACAATGAGCTTGGATACAGGCATGAGTTGAAACATGCCCTGTGAATCTGGGTTGCAATGAGAGACCAGAGCTCTGGGATGAGAGCGCTCTACTGGTGGGTGTTACTTTGGAAAGTGTGAGAAGGTCATCTGGTTCCTCTGGCAGTAACGTGCTGGCTGTTTCTCTCTGCAGGTTACTTCAGACTTTAAACACTTTGACTGTTTTGGGGGATACAGCAAAGGCTGCAGCCTTGAGGGAGAAGCACATCCATGGTGTGACTGCAGATGGGAAGCTGTGGATCTTTCTCCTTGTTGAGTATGCCAACAAGCTGCTCTCCAGTGAGCATGTCAAAGCTGTGAAGCCTTTAACCAAGGGGCAGAGGGATGCCTGGGAGAGGTGAGATTTGGCCAGTAAAAGAGAAATTGTATTCTCTCATCCTCCTGCTGTTGTTCTGGCCACTGTAGCAGAGCCATTTCTCAGCAGTGGCAGTACTATTTCTTCCCTTTGAGGATCCTGCACTTGCCTCAGGATGCCTTTCTCTTTCTCATTGCCCCATTCCTTTCT
>KZ508789.1:0-15590 GCA_002844005.1 Limosa lapponica baueri | reverse complement strand
CCCTACCAAACAACCCCACAACATTCTAGTATGACGGATTTCTTCAGTATGTTCCAGACCCAGCAAACTACTTGAACTCATATCAACCCTTCAGTTGGCAAGTAACAGTACCTGATAACATTTTTATGCCTCTTGGAAGACAGAGCCATTGTCATCTGGTCAGAAGTGGCACTATTGTAGATGTTTTCCAAACAGCCTACAGTTTGCTGGAAGGACTGATTGTTCAACACAGGTTGTGCTTTCTAATGGGATGTCCAAGAGGGAACACGGCACCAACAGTGCAGCAGGACAGAGAGCAAGGGAAGATTTCAAACATCCCAATTCTAGGCCTTTGGACTTCTATATGCAACATAATTTAGACTACCCAAAACCTAAGTTAGAACTTTTCTGGAGTCTACCCTGTTGTGGGCTACAGTGCTTCTAGGAGTCAGTCAAGTACTAAATAGCATTGTCTACACCTGATATACTCCTCTCTCACCTTCCTAAGGCCATGGATTTAAAAGGCTCTTTAGAGGTTCTCCATAAAGCGTCTTTGTCCTGTCCAGGAGTAGACTTTTGGTAGCTACTTGACATTATTTCAGTCTTTTCAGATAGCATAAAGGGACAAAATACCTCTCAGTTGGTTTTTATGAGCTGCTTCAGAGTATATTCAGAAAGGATAAAGACCCAGAGGATCCAAAGCCATTATTGACCATGAGTTAACCCAAAACCCACTGAGACACGTGGAGTAGCAGAATTCACTGACTTTGGTGAGCTTTGGATCAGGCGCCACACAACCCTTTAATGATATTTTCTATTTCAAAGTATTACAGTTATTTCAGCAGATGCCCAGCATCTGAGGGCTTGATTGGGTGCTAATCCTATTACAAGGTGATGATTGGAAGCCTATAGCCTATACTTCCAGATGGTTTTAGGATTCAGAGACCACATATGCTCAAAGAGGGGAGAAGGAATGTTTGGAGAGCTGTCTGGGTGTGAGAGTTTCATAAGGTATTTGCAGAGTTTTGAGAGTTTCCGGATAGCTAGGGACCACAAACCGTACATACATTAAACAGTAGAAATTCACAGCACTCTTGAAAGTTTGGAAGACTTTACCCAGCAATATGCAGACCTGTTAATATTCCCACTGGAATGTGTCAGAGATCCCAGCAACTCTTGGCATGGTACGCTTGGCAATCAGCCACTCAGACTTCTTTGCCTCTAGGAAAGTATGGAGGCCTTGTACTCATTTTCCCAGTTTTTCATCAGAGTGAAAGGTTCAGGTGGCTTCACTTGTTCCATGCTAGTACTGTAGACATGGTGATCCATGGGGGCCACAGTAAGAATCTCAATAATTTCCTGGTCCTGATTAACTAGAATATGTTGATTATAATCCACACTGACTTCCAAAGATTGCACAACTTCATAGCTCAAAGTTCCCACAAAATACTCCTAAGGAAAGAAAGGAACAACTGTTGATAAACATTCCTGCATGTTATTAGAATCATAGAATTGTTTTGGTTGGAAGAGACCTTCAAGATCATCAAATCCAACCGTTAACCTAGCACTGCCACTGTGGAATCTCACAAAATTTGATAACTGTCAAAGCTCCAGCTGCTGAAATTGGTGCAGGAATCTTAGTTTCACTTACAGTAAGTGCTATGCCCCAGGAGCAAGGGAAAGGTGTGAACTGGAGGACCGAAATATATTCACTGTTAGCAAACCAGAATGCAAACATTTAAAACAGTGGCTCTTAGTAGCATAGATTACAGAAAGAAGCTTGTTTGCTCACACGTACTCAATCTTTCGTAATGCTCAAACATACAAGCTAGCAAAGACGAAGTAAAACAAATACAATATTTGAGCAAGTTATCAGTAGTGTTACTCTATATCTATCAGTCTCACACCTCTTTTGACTTACCTGTATCAACAACATTTCGTAATTAGGTGGTCAGTCAATACGGTCTTATCAGACAGGAAAAATAACTACACTGGGAACACTGAAAAAGATAACCTGGAAACCATTTTCAATAAAGCATCAATAACTCATCAGGGTTCAAAGTTATTAGGATTAGATGTAAAGGCTTTGAAACTGGCTATATGGAAGTAAGAGCTGCTAGTTTAAATGAGATTCATTTTCCACCATACATGTCCTTTACTGAAAGGGAAGCATTATTGCAATTATTTCATTGCAGTATCAGATACTACATATCAGCTTTACTGGATGAACTGATAACAGTTTCTAAGAATATCTCTGTAATCATTCCCCATTCCACATTTTTTGTTACCAAGTTGCAGAAAGAATATATTTGTTCTTGAATAATCAAAAGGAAAAAAGCTTAAAAAAAGTGGTTCAAAATAGTATTTGAGTATTGTCTCCTGCACTGCTTTTAGAGATGTTTCAATATGTATCAGTTGGGAGAAATACCAGAAAAGGTATTTCTGGGAAGGGTGTTTAGTGTGTTACAGAATAGTCGTATCTAGAATCACCAAAACTATGTTAGAGAACTCTCTGACAATATTATCTTATACATTGTATAGGAGCTGATACGGGAATGCCCGTATCCCCAAGAGAAGGGATTAATGAATTAGTAGTAGGTAGAATCACAGAATCATAGAATTGTCTAGGTTGGAAGCAACCTTTAAGATCATCTAGTCCAACCATCAACCTAAATCTGATAAAAAAAACCATCACTAAACCATGTCTCTAAGCACCATGTCAACCTGTCTTTTAAATCCCTCCAGGGATGGTGCCTCAACCCCTTCCCTGGGCAGCCCGTTCCAATGCTTGATAACCCTTTCCGTGTCGAAATTTTTCCTAATATCCAAGCTGAACCTCCCCTGGCGCAACTTGAGGCCATTTCCTCTTGTCCTATTGCCTGTGACTTGGGAGAAGAGACTGACCCCCGCCTCTCCACAACCTCCTTTCAGGTAGTTGTAGAGAGCAATAAGGTCTCCCCCTCAGCCTCCTTTTCTCCAGGATGAACAACCCCAGCTCCCTCAGCCTCTCCTCGTAACACTTATTCTCCAGACCCCTCACTGGCTTCGTTGCCCCTTTGAGCCTGCTAGTCAACAGTCTTAAAAAATATCTACCTGCTCAGAGTTCAGTTATATGAATTGCTCCTTGTGTCATGGTTATCGCACTGATGCTTGCTTCATCTGGTGAGACCTCAGTTTTATAAGCGTAGGTCTCAGCCTTGCATCTAAATCCATTTGTTCAGACCTCTGGGTCTTTACAGAGTATATTTAACTTCAAGAGACACTATGGAGTTATAAAGATATCTGTGCCACTGGTCTTGTTGCAGAACCAGTCCCAGAGGGAACAGATTGAAAGGAACGGCATACTTTATATGCTGCATTGTGCCAAGAATCCCACTTTTTATAAAACTTAAAGATGTGTAGTCTATAAACCATCTCTTCATTACTGATGCATTGTAAAACATCTTGAGTTCCATTTTTTGACAATAGGAGCCTTTTCAAGTTTCCATTACTGCTCACTACTTACCAATTGTTTCAAGACTGTTTGGGGCATGGATTTTTCTGTCATGCCAAGTCTCCAAACACCCTTCAGATTCTTGAATATTTTAAGTAACAAAATACCTGCTAAAAGCAGTTTCTCATTTAGTTTCCATAGAAATTCATGGAAAGTCTCCTGGCAGTTTCAATAGGAGTGAGATCAGATTTCTCCAATGCATGAGATACTGTCAACTTAGGTAATGTGGGCACCATAACAAATTAGACTTCTAGAGCACTAAAACGGGCCAGATTTTTCTTCACAGAACTTGACTACTGATTTTAACAGTAACAGGTCTGGCTGAATGGGGACTGTACATGATCCTTGCAATATGCTGAAAAGGAAACTACGTTTGGTCCTTCTTCATTTCTATCTCACCCCATCTACTGAGGCTGAAACCTCCCTAGAAGTATATAGTTAAGAGGGTGAAAGTTATATAAGTTAAGGGGATGAAAGAGGACTTGCACTCAGCTTTTGGTTATACCACCACAGCTGATTGCTGTTCCTCTGACCAGTTTTAACAGTGTCAGGATGGGACTGGAAGTGCCAGTGATGTTTGCAGCAAGTTTGTCCTAACTCATGAAAAAAGCCTGCTGAATGCAAGTCTGACAGGAAAACAGATGGATGAAGCAATCTAAGTGCTATACTTCTCTCACCGGAGTGGTCTGAATCGCTCTGAATATATAGATTTTTAGTAGTAAATTGTCATCTGCTCTTTGCTGGAGGTATGCTCCAGTATTATGAGGCAGTGATGGGGTATTGGTATTTAACTGCACCACAGCAAAGTAGGCTAAATGCTTGATTCTCTCAGTGTGTAGTGGTGGTAACTTGGGGAAAAGTTATGTTGTTAGACCCTCTGTCTCCCAGACTCAAACTGCCATGGTAGCCAGCAGACACTTACAGAGGATTACACTGATTCTTTAGGCAAAGCAACAACTTTCATTGCAGGAAAACTGTATCTGCCTTCCTCAAGCAGTGTTGTCCTGATGTGAAAGGAATGGCATTGTCTGAACATCCATGGCCAGGACAAATAGACTAGGGAAAAATCTGCCCTGTTTTTAAAGTGTAAGTACGTAGCTGCAGACAAGTTTATACAGTCCATGTATAGTGTGTGGACAGATGGATGGATATATTTTTCATGGTAAGTCATACCTCTGGGGCATTCATATGGAGCATAGTAGGGCTCTGTACCTTTGGTCTTTTCAAACTTTTAACTATTACAAAAGCAAAACCATGCAAGTACCCACTTATATTCCTCTTTGCCAGATAGTAAGAAAAAATCCTATTCTGAAAGCACTTAGGTATAGCAGAAGGTACATTCCTTTTAAAGGATCCTTCTAAATTTTGGGCGTGTGGTAAGCAAACACTTCTCTAGTAACTGTCACTTTTCTACCGTGTTCTTGATATAAGAAAACACCACGTATCAACATAACTTTATCTGTAATCACAATGAGAGCTTACCATACCTATTTACAGCATTTGATAATAAAGTGCTGTTCATACAATTTGCAGTATTTGTTTACACACATACATTTTTATCTCCGTGTACATAGAGCTTAAGAACTCTAGGAGACTTGCCAGTTACGGTACAGGATTATAGTCCTGGGAAAATCTCTAGTCTTTGACAGTATAGGTTATGTTCTTGCAAACATCTGACCAAACAAAGCCTTTATTATACTGGTACAGTCTCTGAAGCAATGAGGTTCTGTAAACAGCTTATCCCTGAGATGTTCTCAGACAGAACAAATGTCACTGTTTCATAATTAAACAGTTGGTCTGAATCTTTCTCAATAGACCAATAATTTCAAATGTTCAGATAACTTTGCAAATACAAGTTTTTCAAGAGTTGATTTCCCATAAGTACCTAAAATTAATTTGCATATACATCTGGAAAGCAAAATCCAATCGCTGCATGGAAGTCACAGGAAGTATCGAGGGCTGTAACAGAGTCTTGCAAGCAGTGATTGACTTTACAATGTATTTTCCAGAACTGTGTGTTTTTGCAAGCCAGCGAGAGACAAGCATGAAGCTTAGGTATCAGTTAAGCTTCTTTAAATTCCGAAAGCAGACGTTAGTGGAAGGATACAGAGTCTTCGGTAGCAAAGAAAGTACATTTGAACAAAATACAGAACTTCAAGTTGGAGGTTAAGTTTATAAAACACTTCTGGTGGGGAATCTTCATTTGTATTTTACAACGGCACCTAATGCAGAAAAAACACATTCCCAACTGGAAGATTCTAGTCACTATAATGTTACATATGTTGCAGTAGGACTGAACGTAATAGCATTCTTTATTGGACAGCACTTAACCTGAAAATATAGATCTAACTGTATATGCTGTCATAATTTATAAAGTAATTTATGGTCTACTGAATAACTATAATCCAGTATTTCTACACACAAATTCAGATGATCTGGGACTAGTCTCCTGGGAAAGTGATTCCCAAGAAGCAAAGGTAGTAGCTACAGAGTGTAAGTGACTTCAGTAAGAGTTGGATGCATAACTATTCCCAGAGTTTTCACATCAGCCTGCAATCATAAGTATGTCTTATTTCTGTCTTATGATTTGATTCCAACAAAGCAAAAGCAACAACTCACGCACAAACAAGAAAGAGATGTTTCGCCTAAATGCTAGGCACTTTCAGGCACATTCAGCATAAAATTTCTGTTTTAAGTTTGTTGTAGCATTTGGCTTTTCAAAATTACCTTCATTGCACTAACATACAGGTCACATGTTCCATTTTTTTTTTCAGATGAGCAGAATTGAATCAGTTTTCCAGAGCAAAGAGTCATTATTATGAACTTAAAATTTCCTTCCCACAAATACTCTCTCTAGTTCCTTTTAGTGACCATTGCAGTCAATCCCTTTAATTCTACTTACACATGAGTGAGAGAAATTTAATGAATATATGACTTTATTCACTTAATAGGAACCTCAGATAGAGCTGGAGTTAAATTCCTAGCTGTGAAAGTCTAGTCTAATAATTTTCTTTGCCAGCTATGAGAACATGAACTTCATAAAATCAGACATACAACAGTTGTTACTCAAAAGTCAACTTTAACAACAGTTACCACAACACAGGATCCATGAAAACAAGGGACTTTCCCATTTCTGAACGTGACATGGAGAAATGCATGTAAGGACAGAATTTTACAGTTTGAGCTTCAAAGAAAACAATGCCTTTATGCAACACACATCTTAAACCTGTATTGTTCTTCCTCTTTAAATAGATGCAGTTTCTTTCTTCAAATCATAAAACATATTTTTGCATTAAAATAGCCAAATTTCCCAAATAATATTTCTCCAGAATATCACTTCAGACGTTTAACAGTTCCTTCATGAAGTAATCTGTGCAATGTCCAGTACCTAATAGACTGGAGCTACAATCAACTTTTCTCTTTTTAATTGCAGTAAGTGAAATACCAACATCCTGACAATAGAAAGACTGTTACAAAGAGGTTTCCTATAGTCCATGAGTATAAACAAACATTGTAGGTTAAGTTTATATGGCATGAATTTACTCCAGTGGCTGTGTCACATGTTTTATGACAAAACAAGCTTAAAGTAGTTTGGGACAGCTCTCCACTACTCCAAATTAATAGGATTTAAAAATATCAAACCATAACAGTTACATCTGCAGACAGATGATTAAATCTCACCTGTTTTATGTAACAGCTCAGGTGTCCAGAGTGCTAGTAGGGACTGGGGAAAAGACTAGGTTCTCATCATAAATGCTCTTTCACTACTTTTCATGGCTTCTAAACTGTACTGGTCCATGAACATGTGCCAGAAAAAGAAAAGCTTTCCAATTTGGATTTGAGGAGTAATTTGATAGATGCTCTAAAATTTTAAAGAAAACTATAAATAAATATTATCAAATATCTTGCTCCAGAAGTATAGCTTTTTTTCACCGTATTCTCTTAATCTTGGTAATTTTTCTTCTTTCCACAGATGAATTGACTGTTGTTTCTGGCCAGTACACATTCCTCTGAGGTTGGATCAATATATTGTGTTAGACAACCTCATAAGATTTGCTGGTTTCCTGAACTATTTATCACTCCACAGTATGCAACTGAGATTTTCCTAAATTGTTACACACTGTTAGTAGTGATCAAGAGTTATTGATGTCTGAAAGTAGAGTTAATGGTTTACATGAAGACAGATCACTCTCTCAGACCACTTCTTAACAGTTGGAGATGATATCCGTAACTCTTTCTATTAGAATTCACTTTAGTCCGGGCAGGAGTCTCAGCTGACAATATCCAGATCTGAATATGTCTTGCTCCTAAACCTCTTACCTATAAACAAGCCATTTAATAAGAAAACACTGCAATAAAAGCTTTGAAACACATCGGCAGGATGGTTTGGGAGCATCTGGAAGACTGTACACCAATTATCTAATACCTTTCGGAAATACTAAATACACCAAAAGAGCAGGTGGCGCAAAGCAAGAGTATTAATGAAAAGGCTATGGCAGCAATTATACATAGGCTGTGTCCTTAATATACGCATAAACTAACAGTGTGAAGGGAGGTGTGTGTTGACCTGGAGCTACTAGCACATGCTACCAGCCAGCAGATGTTTTGAACCAAAATATCATGACGGATTTTGCATTTCAGGTCTGGCTCCTAGGCAGGACGGTAATTCTAACAGCTGGGACTTCTGCAACATACGGAAAGTAAATTGGAACAGCAGATTATTCCGGAGAGTAAAGAAGCAGGCACTGATGTGGTTTTGACCACTGTTAGAGACACCCAAAGCAACATATAAAATGGTGAAAACAAGTCCTTCTCAATGTATGCTACGGCTACAGAGGAGTTTACTTCATAATCAAAGAAAAGCCTTTCCTGAGGGGCTGGTTCTGGTTGCCAATCTGTATAAATAAAAAGATTGGTTGTATTGATCTGCCAGGTATATTCCTGAACACTTCCAGAGGCATTTAATAGATCACTTAGGCTGAGAGATAACAGCTGGAAAATATCCTCCTAAATAGTATTGTATTTAGTGGTCAAAAAAGCAGCTGTGAAATTAGGCAGTGCTGAATTTTATGGAAGAGAAGATAAAGTATTCTATAAAACTGGCATTATAAAAGCAAGAAAACTGTGAGAAGAGCAAATTATATCAACATAACATGAAAAGCAGAGAAAAGAGCATGATTTCTTTTTTTACACAGATCCATGTACGTGCTTCAGTTCTGGTGGTTCAGACTCTATAGATAATCGTTCCCTTTTTCATTTTAAATGCTCACCAGCCCATAACAACAGTAGCAGTTTAGATTTCTGCTGCTCCACATTTAACTTTGCTGAATCTCCTTTTTTTAAATCCAATTTCATCCTCTCAAAAATCAATTAAGCAAGCACTCACATCTGTACAAGGAAGTTTTACCCAAGCCTAAACATAGCTTATTTGATTGTAGATGTTAGAATTTGTATTACTTAAGTCTGGCTACTGTAAGAGGTAAATGTAGGTTACTCTCACAGGTAAGTGGCAGAAAAAAAGGGCACCAAGGGACAAAAAGAACTGAAATCACTCGTACGTGGTAAGGAGGGATGGAAAGAAAGAGTTTTGAGGCTAGAGCAGAAAGCTGGTATAAAGCTGTCCTGACAGTACGAGTTTAGAACTTCAGCAAAGAACTGGGAAAATTTGAATTCAAAACCTGGCTTCCTTAATAAAAGGACACTTCCCCAGTTGGTGCAGTAATACTGATGATCTTCATGAACTGCTCTGAGATCAGTAAATAAACACCAGTATATACAGCTAACTATTACCAACAATAAATCACAATTATTATTGCAGCAGGACAGCTGGCATTTTTAGTATCCAAAATCAGATTCATTTTTAAGAATCTGACCTGTACAGTAACACACAAAATGATTACTGAGCTACATTTCAGGAATGTGCCAGGTCCCTAAATATAGGTCTTTACTTGCTATTCTCAGCATATAAGACAGCCTCCCTATGACATTCTTCAGCTCCCATATCAAGACCCATCTTTTTCATGTGGCCAGAGATTTCACCTCTCCTCTCTCATACCGCAGTATCAGGGGTACTTATTATACTTCTTATGCCTCTGTTTCCAACTTCAGTCTTTCTACCATAAGCAGGTCAACTAATTAAGGATCTAAAGGATCTCAATGTATTTTACAGGCTTAAACAAAGAAGGATGTAGAACTTGTAAGAGCAAATAAATTCTGTTTGTGTCTAAAGAACTTAGTGATTACAGCCAACAGTTTCTGTATCTACTTCTTCAAAATTCGTGTTGGTGTTAAATTTTCTTTTATCAAACCTTGAGCTAATATGCTATGGCAAAGAAGAATCAAATAACTTAATGGAATTGGTAGCTATACACTGTTGTAAAACCTACTGACTCTGCTCATAAGTAAAAATGCTACAAATAGGGTGAGTGCCATAGGAAAGAGTAGGTAATCCAACAGCTGACAATTTCTAGGACTAAAAGACACATAGTTCCCCTACATTGGATCAACTCATGATATTTACTATATTTACTACAAGCATAAAGAAACTCAGTTTGATATACTACATAAAAATTGGCACTTCTGGAATCTCACAATAGCATACAGAACCCCCAAACTTGACCAACACATACCAGTTCAGAAAATTCCATATACACAAAGCCTCACGTAGCAAGTTGCAAGAAGTACTGAAAAATTGCCAGGATAAAATGTGCGAGTTTTACATACTGTATTAGGCAAGGTAATTTTGATTAATTCTTCCAGTTTTTGAACAAAAAAATTCAACGTTTCAACCTCAGTTGAAACTGCAGGTCAAAAGAAAATTGTACCATTGCACTTCCACTGAAAATATTCCATGAACACATTTTGCAGAAATGAAAAAGTTACAAATTTTCACATGGTATTTATGATATTTTTCTCCTTTTGTCCCCACACATTGTCTTTCCTTTTTAAATGAAAAGTTGAAAAAAGAAAAAGCCTGAAATAGAAATTAGTAATGAAGGAAAAGATTTAAAAACCTCTTTTTCTTGTTCTTTATGCATTTTTTTTTCTTTGAAAGAAAGAAATAAAAAATTAGGTTTCCACTCTCCAATTTCTTACACACTCTTCAAAACTAATTTTGAAGGGCTGTTTAGAAGCAACATGAAAAGTTTGTTTTGGTATGTTTCAATATTTCTGATGGGAGAAAAAACCACAATCATTTTATTTAATAAATATTTTAAGCTGCCATTTAAGAGCTAATGTTTTTCCAGTCTGTTACAGTTATTTGTGATTATATTATAAACTTCAATTTCTCATATGTTTTAGACCTATTGTATAAGCAATTTCTTTGTCTACCTAAAATTCTAATGTGCTATTTTCGGCATGTTACACAAGTACGTTGTAATAAGAGGAACTCTTCCTCCAAAATGGATGTTTGAGAAGCTTGAAGGCTTAGACTATGTGTTTCAATATGGCTTTTATATCATCACATTCAATCCATAATAGGTAAAAACGTTTTTAGTAACATCAGAAATTAATAGAATGAAAGGGTGTGATTTACAGCTCTAGTGACCCATATTCTACATTATTCACAGCAGAAGGGTTGTATAAACACCTGTAAGAGCTTGTCTAATATTAGGAAATGGCTCTAACTAATAACTTGGCAGTAGCTCACCATATGGCCGTTCTTATTTCATAATAAACCTGCCTTCACACTATTTAATTTAATCTATATCCAAAACTAGTGTGAGCTAAAATGTAAGACAAGCATCTATGTGAAAGTTATTACAGAATAATGATTCTGACCTGAGATCATACCTTGTATTATTTTTAAAATTATTTCCTCCAAAGACAAGCCCTAATATAAGATCCATCCCTGTATTTTTCAACTGAGACCAAGCCAAGACAGCTGCAGAACCAAAAAAGGAATTCAGCCTCAAAAGGCCCTTAGGCGCCTCTGCTAAAAATGCCAGCAATTGATCTGATTCTCTTCCCCCTCTCCCCACAGATTCTGATGAGTTGCACATCCCTCCCACCAGCTCTTCTGCTGATTTCAAAGGACTACCTGTAGTCACTCTGAATCCAAGGTAAGATATAAAGAGCAGCTTATTTGCACTTAAAACCTAGGCAGGGTAAAAAGAGTCCCTAGTGCATCCAAACCTTGCTTTCAGGAGGTGGGAAATGGACAAAACCCTGGCTGTGCTTCATGGCATGCATCAGCCTGCAGACCTGGACCCATGAAATTATCTTTTCTGTACCAACTACTCTGTAAGAACCAGGTTTTTTCATTGCAACACTTAGGGTTGCTGTGGCAAGGTTATGATTGAGGAGATGTCTTATACTGCAGTTTGTGCAACCGCATAAATCTCTTCAAACCTGATCAAAAGTAAAGGAAATTTGGGGCAGGATTTTTGTAATACACACCAGTGGGACCATAGCATGTTTTCTTGAGTACATCTATATGGGTATGTGGGAAAGGGTGCTATTTTAAAAGGCAAGTGTTCCAGATAATTTGCCACTCTTGGCAATTTTTATTGTAATTACTTGCACTTAAGAAATACCTTTAATGCAATGCCTCATTATCCATGTACCAGAACATCTCTTTTCCTGGCAGCATTTTAGAAAAAAAAAATTTTTTTTTTTTAAAAAAAAAAAAAAACACAAACAAAAAACCCCAAATAAACGACCTCTGATAACTTCAGTGAAATGGTATGTTCTTATAAATAATTCTCTCTCAATATATCAGTCTAATGAATATGCACAAAGACTTGCCATATCTATTTTCTCCTTTTTAAGTCACATTGACCACAAGGCACAAATGTGTTCAGCTGTAATTAGGAGAAATGCTGTGGTCCAATATCCATAACACCTCCTAGAACCACAGGAACCCATCTATTCATTGATTCACAGACTGCCAGAACATTTCATAACATAAGATCAACGAGCAGCACAGAAAAAGTTCATCCAAGAAAATGTCCCTGTTGTGTCTTTGATGCTATTTGCAGGGTATTATTTATTTTTGGACTATTGAAACATTTTTCACAAATACGCTTTTTACAATAGAAATACTATTTCAACTTCTAAATGCACATAAACATACATAGTTATTATGTATATAAGGTTTAAAAATAAAACCTAATGATCAAAGATGAAGAAAGATGTCTCCAGAAGTGCAGTGAAGTTCTTCTCACAAGTTAAAACTTGCTAACATTTAAACAAGTTGCATAGCCTCACACTACCTTAAAATGCACCCTATCTAGTGAAAACTCAGGTCGTAGCATCTCGTGAGCCAAATTCACTCTGTCAAATATTATTTAAACCAAGTAGCCTTGATACCATAGTCACGACAGCTCATTAGTCTTTACTGTGTTATACCGCAAAGTTTTCCAACCACAATAATGAAAAAGTAAAAACCAACAAAACTATTATGAACAAAAAAGTGACCTAGAATGCAATCAAAACCATTATAACATAACAACAAAGCCTAATAAGGGCATTCAAAATCATCACTTGAACTTATTTTCTCATGTATTTCTAATATATTAAAGATTAGTTCTCTTTTTCTCTCTTAATTTCCTAAGTACAAAAATGCATTGGTAGATCATATTCACATATGAAACGTGCAAATATTATCACGTCTTCTCATAGAAATAGCTCTCCTGCAACACGAACATGGTTTTACTTTATCAAAACCAACAGTGTATTCAAGACTCATGGATTGCAAGGCTGGGAAACACGGAAACTCTAGTTTGTGTCTTAGGCCTTAGACTTCTTGGATGAAACTCTTATATCAAGTCCAATACTTCTGATTGCACTTCCAGTTAAAGAATCTTCACTACTCATTTGGTGTTTAAATAGCCTTTGCACCTTTGCTTTTAACGTATGCACTCCATATCCAATTTAAGAGGACTTTTTGCTTCTTTACAATTTTGTGATAACTTTGCCTGCTAAGTTCAAGAACCTGTCATTGTTTTCCCACCATTCGAGCACTCGTACCAAGAACAAGCCATTTCTTTTTCACAAGTTACAAATACCTTAATTCTTTCATTGTAAAGCAAAGTATGAATCATCACTGTGATCTTCTCACCTCCGTTTTTTTTACTCCAGTGTCTTGCCC
The DNA here is from genome assembly GCA_002844005.1 of Limosa lapponica baueri. Classification (NCBI taxonomy): domain Eukaryota; kingdom Metazoa; phylum Chordata; class Aves; order Charadriiformes; family Scolopacidae; genus Limosa; species Limosa lapponica. The sequence goes on along the minus strand of KZ508789.1, from coordinate 2,025 downwards.
ACCTTGCATGTAATAGGAATATCTTAGAGAACACACAACATACTTTAAATTCCAAGTTTTAGATATACTTTTTATCGCCGAAGCCCAACTTTTCCCTCAATCTACCCAGTCAGGGTGTTGCTACAGCTAAATATATGAATCTGTGTATTCCAATTCAACTGAAAGGTGTTAGTTAGCAGCAGATGTTCAAACTATGGATGTACATAATTCACCATAAATATCCTTAATTCTTAGCAGAATTTAGGAGCATTAAGGGTTTCATTTCTCTGTTGAGCTTGGATGCTATGTTCAGATTCATAATGTCATCTACTAATTAGTTGGTCCAAAGGATACCCCATTCTCCGCTAATATTTTTCCCTTTTCTTCCTTCATGCTCAATAAAGAAAAATAAACAAAACGGAGAAAAGCTATCCACTCAGTCTTGTAGCTATTTTTCACTGGCTACATGAACACAAGAACTCATGCATATTTTCCTCCATTGATCATCTGACTCTTCTTTAATTTTTTGACCAGTAGTAAAATAGTTGATATTGACATTTAAACCATATATTTACATTTATTCCAGACGACATAATTTCCAGACCAACTGATTCATACTACCTCTCATTTGCAGGCAGATGTGAGAAATTCTGTCATTATTTTCAGTTTTCGCCAAACTAAATTACTAAAGTCTTTCAGTAAGGGAGGGGAAAAGGGAGAAAATAGAAAAGGGGAATCTAAAAGCAAAATGGCACTTCAAGTAAGAAATCAGATCCCACTAATCTCAAATGATTATTCATTTTAAAATTAAAATCTCAGATGCCACTCATATCTGTTTTACTTCCTTTTCCCTCTAAATAAACGTGTAGACAATAGACAACTGTGATGTGGCCTGCCATATCCATCACCCTCAGGACTATGTCAGGAACAGACCTGGAGACCACATCCTGAGTTCCTCTCTTTCCAATTCTGGGAAAATTCCCATTAGAATTTAGATTCTGCATCCTCAGTTCAGTTTTCAGTCATCTGTTTCCAACACAATTGTATACTCAACAAGCTTCTGTTTGCTTCTTGGCAGTCTATTTCCTCTGAATCTGAAGTCGTAATGTCAGGTTTATGACATCATACTAATTTCCACAGCGACAGCATGCCATGGCAAAAACATAGCCTTATAAATTTCACTGAAGGAACAAACAGAAGAACCTGGCCAGGGGGAGAAGGAGATGCCAATTTTGAAAAAAAAATCCATGTGAAAAACCTACATCTTAACTCACTTTTTAAAAATCTTCAACTTCAGATTTTAATTGTAAGGCTTAGTACCTAAAGCAGCATGCCTAAAGTAGCAAAGAGAGAACAGAAGTACTGGGAAAAAAGAAAAGTTACTTTATATCAACACTACCTCTGTGTCATCACTCCACTGTGAAAATATTCCTTGAAATCAAGCAACTGGCATGTGTAATCCTCTGAAGATACATCATCGGCAACACAAAAACAACCTGTACTTGGTTCCTACCAGGCACAGCCAACATATTTTTTTTTTTTAATTTATTTATTTTTAAAATCATCAGCAGATGTTCCAAAGCAGGGTAGAATAGTCCACCCATTATAAGGACACTCAGTCACCTCTAACAGCCTTCCTGATCAGCTCCATCTCCTGAAGTCTAAGACAGTAGAGCATAAACGCACTCTGGGAAACTTTCCATATTCCCAAAACAGTGAGTCATTCAACAGTTGTTTTAAACAGGATCTGAAAGGGTGCCACCAGCAACACTAAGGTCATCTCCGAGTGCACACTAATGAAACACACAGAAAAAAGCAGAGATGTTTGCAGCAGATTGTTTAATATTTCTTGACATCTCAGTACTTATATGGCCCTCACAACTTTAATATGAATGTCTCAAAATCATTAATGGATTTTTCCCTCACATCACCCCTGAAAAATGGAGTTACCTCCATTTTGCAAATGGAGAAACTAAACTAAGAAGTAGGTAAAAAAAGAACTTCTTTAAAGCTACAGAAAGGCTATGATGAATTAAAATGTGATCA
>KZ508788.1:33885-47870 GCA_002844005.1 Limosa lapponica baueri | reverse complement strand
GCCCTGGATGGGGTTGGGTGGCACTGCTTTAGCAGTTCAAACTTCATAAAGATATAAAGTTTGATATTGGCGTTTCTCAAGCCACGGAGCTGACTGTCACTGAGGCAATGGCATTAGTTCTTGGCCAAGACCCAGGACGTCAGCTGCTCCTCCAGAGAAGAGCAAGCAGAGCCCTCCAAGGCACACAGCCCTGCTCGCTCTCAGGAGTCTTGATCTCCTGCCAGACAAACTCAGAAGAGATGTTACTCCTGGGCCAGCATGGAAACAGCCCACACCCCCACAGGGTGACCATGCACAGGTACCCCTGGGGCTGCCTCCTGAGGGGGGCTAGGTGTCCCCTTCGCAGTTTGGATGCATAGATTGAACTGTCTTACGTGCAGTGAGACCCACCAGCCTCCATTCAGGGGGGGCTTTGACACAACTCCATCTTAAAGCAACCCCCCCCCTACCAAAACACGATTCCCCTGCAGCGTGGCTGTGGTTCTGGGGCAGAAGGTAAGGCTGCCTCCTCCTCCTCCTCCTGCACCAGCAGGTCTCACCTCATGCTGGGAAGCCAAGCACCAAGAGCTCCCCCCAACTCTGGTCATCAGGCCCTTCATCCCAGCCATCGTTCTCAGGGTGGCCAGGCAGGAGACCCACTTCGGTCTTTCTGGCTGTGCTACTGTGGTCAGGTCTATCTCCTTACACACACGGCAGAGCCCATGGCCTCTGGGAAAGTGCTCCCGGAGGGATGTGCGTGTACACATCCTGCAAAGGAGGACACTTCTGTCCTAGCCAGTCTCACTGCTCACAAGGCATCAGCTGACATAAAAATGTCTCTTGAATTGGCCAGTTGACCACCAGGTTCACATCAGAGCAACTGTTGTCAGCTTTACGTTAAACCTGAGGAAAGGTTATGTGCTGGGAAAGGTTTTCCTGCTTCTCTCCCCCAGCTAAACCAGGTACCCCCTCTCCCCGAGATGCTGTTGTGACACCAGATGAGTGCTCTGCTCCCTTTCCATCAGCCACACTTCTCATGGCTCATTTCCCCTCCGTCCCAGTGGCCACGGCTTTGCCTCCCATCCCTTCACATCCAGGTGTTTTCTACTTTCACACCTTTCAGCCAGCCCCTCCTGAAGCCTCCCCAGCTCCTCCTCTGTGCAGACGGAAGAGACATGGAGGAAGGGAATTTCCCCAAACACCAGCACCAGTTCCCATCCTTATCCACATCACCACCATTCCTTTGACAGGGAGAACAGATGTTCTGGCCAGCAAAGAGGAGCCTCAACTCGACCTCTCCAGGTTTAATTTACATTATTACACTCTGGATAGAGAAAGCCAGACCGAGTTTGCTGTCACCCTGTCTCTTCATCTTCTGCGGGCGCGGGCTGCAATTTTCAAAAGGTTTTTGTCACCTAAGAGCCATTTCAAGCACTAAGTTGTCACCTCTTCAAGCCCACGGTGTCTGTGCTGGAGCCAAGAGGACATCTCAGCAATCATACGAACCTTCACAGCACCCTCACTCCCTCGACCAAGGCACTGCATAGGTTGTCCTCCTTGTAGGCCAGACATGCCCTTTTATCACCTCTTATCACCTCTTTTATCACCTCTTATCACCTCTTTGAAACGCCCTAATTCACATCTTCAAAAACGGCCTTTTTTGCATGTCAAAACTCGCCCAACAAATTAAGCTCCAAATTTTAAAAGCTCACTCACGCAAAATGTTTTCGAATTGTGTCTTGGCTTAGTCTGGATATTTCATAATAATCGCTGAGCTGGTGTTTGGGCTGAAGGTGCTCAGCTGAGGCTCTAGCACTGCTGCTCTACATCGGCCCCACGGCCAAACCCTAGTGAGAAACTGCCTGGCCACCTGCGCTTCCTCAAGTCTTACTGAGAAAATAACGTACCTCATGTGATTCTCCAAAGGCAAAAGGAGTTCCAGTAACGGGGTCTACACTGGAGCACTGGGGATGGCGTGACGCACAAGCAGAACTTAGTCCCAACTGTCCCCAAGCCAGTAACGAGGCTGCTAAGTCATGGTGTATTTAGTGTCGGTTCGTGACTTAGCTGAAGAATTGCAAGAGAAAAGGCTCAGTCACTGGCAGAAGACCCATGTTGGACAATGCAAACGTTGTTCATGGCTCTGTCGCACTCCTCCGCCCCAGCGCCCACCCTCTCAGTCACAAGGAGCCTCCACACTACCCTGGGGAGCATCCTGAAAGCCACTGCTCTCACAGCATCAAACCCAAACTGGCACCCATTTCACACTGCTTCCCTCATTATCTCAGCCTCCAGCGATCCTCTGCTCCTCCCTGAAACAAAGATGGTATCTTCACTGATGGTTATTGGCGGCTTTTTCCTTGCCCATGAACTGGGCAAGCCTTTTTGAACTCGCTCAGACTGTTAGGACCCACAGCTTTGGAAGAGCTTGTGACAAAAACCCCAATGTAAGGAAGGTGTAGGTGGTGGATACGCCACCTTGTAGTTTAATTGAACATACTCCACCTCGTCACGCAGTTTTACCCACCTTTATCATTTCAACTGGGCACAGGTATCAGTGGATGAATCCCAGCCTATGGAACAGGCTTCTTGCAGGAAAATTTCCCCTTACATTTCGCTGGCCTTGTGTTTCTCTGTGCCCTGCCCACTTCTGCTTCCCGAACTGCAGCTCTTCCAGGTGCCACCATCCACATCACAGGCTCTGACAGAAACCTTGCAAATGTGATTTCCCCCTCACCCAAGAGGTCTTCTGAAAGATCACTCAAGAGATTTTGCTTTCCCTCCCCTTGGCTCCTTACCCCCATGGATCCACTCCCAAAAATGCCACTTACCAAATGAAATAATTTGGATGACAGCAAAGAGAGGGTTAAAGACATTTTTATATATATATATAAAAAAAAAAGTCATTATTTACAGACCATTGCCTAAGCGTGAAACTCTCCAAATGACAGAAGTCACAATTTCTGTAACCTAAGTGTACAAAGTGCACGTCTTTCCCCTTTCTTCCCTCTGCAGCAGAAGACGGGGGGGGGAGGGGGAGGTCTCTCTCTCTTTTTACCTTTCTACCCTCAAGACAGTGGGAGTAAGGTCTGGGTCAGACTGAAGGAGACAAAACCTGTTGATTACTGGGTTATCCAAGGGCAGGAAAAGTGACTCTTGCTTACTTGGTCAGTCTGCCCAATGGATTCCCTCGGGAAAAGGAATCTAGGGAGATGAGTGGAAAGGAAGGTTATTCAGCTATTCAATAAATTAACTCACAGACCCAGTTCAACCACTCCAGGTTCCCTAGGTAGATTTCAGTCAGTTTCTATTCGCAGCCCCATTGCTCTGGGTTCAAACACGGGCTCCAAAACTGAATCAAATCATCCCAGTCAGAGTGGGAGACACCTCCTGTTCTCCCCAAGTTGTTAGATGCATAAGCTCACGTATAGCCCCACACTAGCTGTGCCAGGCGGGGATGAAAGGTTTTGGACAGCAAATGAAAACAGTGCCAAGAGCAGCCCCTTGCACAGGATTAGCTACTTGATCTAATTCCTGTTGAAAACAGCCACAAAAGGCTCTTCTACAGAACTACCACCCTCCCTTGCTCCCTCAGGTGGGAAGGCAAGCAGGGGTGCTCTGCCAGCACCGTGTTGAAATGACACGTAACGGGAGCAGGCCAAGGAGTGTACAGTTAGTAGCCAGGACAGCGACGCGATTGTCCCGCTAGACTACAAAGCACCAGCGTGAATGCAAATGGCAAGAAGGAGCAGTGTGCAGGGTGTGAGGTACAGGAGTACACTGCGTAGAAACTCAGAACACAGATGCCAATACCGGAAAGAGCAAACATCCACACAGAATGGACAATGGACCGAGCCCAAGGAAGACTCACTTCAAGGAGCTGATGTGTAACACATCCCCTATCAGCATGAGGCACTCCGCAGGCTACACACCAGACACCACTCAACCCAGGGAAGGAAATGCTGTAGAGTGCAGGGCCCAGGTGTAGCTCCCTTATTATTTGGGCCAGCAAGCTTCTGGGAGACTGCTTTACTTGTATCAAGGCATGACCTTATTCTCTGAAGAATTTCTCCTTCTCTCAGAGTCCCTCCCCACCCCAATGTCAAACGGCTCTGAAGCTGCCTGTTCCAGGCACAGCACTACGGCTCACCTTGCAGCAGTGAGGTTCTTCTGCAGGGAAAGTTTTAAGTGCCTTTCAAGTGTATAGACAGTTTGTATCTCTTTGTTCCTGTGCTACAGTTGTCCTTCATTTCGTTTCCACCCCACATGACTACCATCTCGATTTACTCAGAAAGCATTTATATCCCCGTCAATCTAGCCTAACGAAAGAAATACTGAGATTTTCCTTTTCTCTTGTAGGATGGGTACTCTATTTTTGACACTGTAGCAGCTTCCTTCTCATCTCCTACTATAATGTGAATTAAATCAGAGCACCTCCCCACCTAGTACTAGTGATGAGAAAGGGTGTTTACTCTGAGATGAGCAGCTGCTGCTCCTTACATCAATGCATCAAGTCACATGCACTGATCCATTGTCAGAAAAGAAAGATACACCTGGGAGTGAGGGAGTGAACAAGCTGATAGAAGCCTCTTGCCCCCCTTAAATGTGGGCAGATTTTGGCCATGGCTAAGAAGAGACATATTTGGCTCTCTGGAAACCAGAAAGCCAAATATTCCCAAGCACAAGTAATGCAGTGCCCTTGTGTGGCAGCTATTGGAATTACACATTTATATGAGACCCCCAGATTTTCTGTTGTGGATCACAAGGTCCATTCCCTCTGTGGCAGCAGTCCCTACTCCTCGGGGCACCTCTTCAGCACTCTGGCTCTTCACTTGCAAGGTGCTTGCTGCTGGCTGTGGGAGAAAGGAAAAGAGAGAATTGGCCATAACCTCCCCCTCACGCTGAGAAGTCGCCAGAACACGTGAGCCGCTCCTTCCCTCCTGGGACTCGGAGCGTTTCAGGCAGGTGACTGGACCTGCTTGCTCCCCCTTCTCCAGCCCGTACCCTCAACCACATGTGCAATTCTGCCTGCAAACCCACTGTGTGGAAGGAGAAGCAGCCTCACTAGAGCAAACACCTGTGCTCTGTGACTGTTCTAGTGACAGGGTACTGCTCTCTGCTGGACAACCGAGTTAACAGCTTGTCAAGCAAAAGCAAAACAACCAGAGGGCAGACCACTGCCAAATTACAGGGCTATGGAATTACAGTTAGGAGCCACCTCCCTCCACAAGAAAGTCCATTTTGTTCATTAAAATGCAGGGAGTGAGTACGATTGAGTCTTGCTAGCTGCCAGAACAAGGTAGTTTAGGCCAGATCACACTAGGGACTACTCACAATCATAAACCCTTGCCAGGGATCTCTGGAGCGGGGAGACCTGTCACTTTGGCTCGTTTGTACAGTTCTTCAGTGCACAGCTCTTCCGCTCCCTCATGTTTGCGCTTTGGAGATGCCTGGTCTGCTTGCGACAGCCTCATCGCTGTAGAGGAAGAATGATGATTGCAATGTTTCCCCTCCCTTTAGATCTCTTCACAAATACACCCTAGCCCAACCTGCTACACAGCTGGGAGAAAGAATACGCAGTGCACAAGGCACAGAGAGAGGCTGCCACAGCCTCCTTAAAAACTTTTGGAAAAAAAACTTTGTTAAAAGCAGAATAATTAAGTCTCCCAGAACAAACAAAAAAGTATCCTCTGACAGAGGATACTTAATTATACCCGATTAGCCCTACAGTGATCTGCACTTCTCCCTTAAGAGGCTGCATACGATCCCATACAGGCAATAAAAGATTCACTTATTCTTCAGCCCTTTTAGGAATGAAGGCTCACTGGGGACTTCTGAAGAAAGCCTAAAGGAAGATGAATGGGATCTATGTTATCCTAGCTAGACACCCTCTTCTTATTAGAATAGGATCTCTCCTGCCCATAGCCTTTAAGGCGACATGAAACTAGGAAGCACACAAATAGCTCCAACTCACCTGTACTGGTGCTGCAGCCCTGCCCTGAAGCGGAGTCTGCGACTGGGCCACTGAGATCTTCCACACATGAAGGGACTGATGCCAGTAAACCTAGAGAAAGGCAGGAGGATCATAGTTAAGAAACAAAAACCACCTGGGGTGGGAGAAGCCTTTCACATGGAAACACCTTAGTGATTACCAACCAGCACATCCATATCCCAAAGCAGGATGAGTTCAGAGCTTTGATCACCAAGTGCTGGCCACAGACAGACACTGTGATGCAGCAACATATTTATTTAGGATGATCTGCCTAGGTTTTTTTCCAAAGTGGATGGGATGATTGGTGGCATATGGATGGTGCCATGCCATCAGCAGCTCTCAAAACTAATCAAACCCTGCTCTTACCTGTCCAAGAGCTCAATAGAGCTCTTCCCTGGAAATGAACTGAGCAAATTTGGCAGGGACTGCTTCCTCTTGCAAGGACTGGCCAGAGACAACTGCTATCTATTTTAAACCGTGAGCTCTCCTCCCAGCATTTTATCTCCTATTAAAGACAAAATCTTTTGCTATTGTTGGTACTTACAGAGCCCCCTGTAGCGCGACAGCTGCTGGTAAATCTGCTTCATGCGTTCGATGTTCAGTCGGCTCGTCTCCGCGTGGTTCACCATGGGTTTGGGGTAGTCCACCCCAATGATGCACTTGGCTGCCTTCTGCACAGACTCTGGGGCATTCCATGGTTCGTAGATATATCGTGAGGGGAAGCCCTTTAGTTTGGGCAGATACCTCCTGCAACACAAGTAAAAAGATGGCACAACCACCACTTACAAGTACAGTGATGCAGTATTCCCAAGGCACAGAAAGCACCACACCTCTGTCAGGTACTGAACGATTTAGGCTCACAGATCGAGCAAGAAAGAAGCTCCAGTCACATCACTTACTTAACGTAGTCACCACTGGGGTCTGTGCGACGTCCGAAACCCACGGGGCAGTAACAGTGAAAGAACTGCTGGAAGAATGCACTGCATGAAAGCCACATCCAGCTGCCTGCGTTTACGCTGAAATCTGCATCCAGCAACAGTTCGTCAAATACCTGCAGCAATTGGAGGAAAAAGACAGTGAGAGCTTCCCCAGGCAGGAGTCTGTGGCAGGAAGACCCAAGATGCTATTCCAAATGGCAGGCACTGAGCTGGAGAACAGCTCCTAGAAGCTACAGCAGCAGCAAAGAGGCAATCTGCTGGCTGAAGCCAGCTGGCTGGTCAATATATCTCACTTCCTGATGCTTTCACGTAGGGAGGCAGTGTCTGCTCACGCTGATAAAGTGCTGGCTTATCTCTCACGCAGCTACAGACTAAATCACTACCTAGTGTTGCAGCAAGCCCTGGGTATTGATCCTAACCTGGGAGGCGTAACAAGTGCAAAGCACCAACCGTGGGAAGCAGGCAGATGCTGCACAGAAGAACAAGCACCAAAGCAAGAAGGAAGAACCCCTCTGAAGGTCCCAGAGCACACTGCCACTGAGAGGCAGACAGGTTTCAGCAGTAATTCACTCACATCCATGCACAGACGCCGCGCTTTTAGCATCTGACCCTACGATGCGCTTTCAGCTATGCTCTGCTTTGCCAGCTTTGTGACAAGATGCCCCTGGCCTCCACTTCTTGCGTAGGGCAATACGTAGTACATTGGATAGGTTCAAGCTGTCTGTCCCTTCAGATGGCCCAAGAGGAGGGTCTTTTACCTCTTTCCTTGAGTGACTCTAGACTCACATTTCACAGTCATGGAGCGTTCCCTGACCGGCACGGTGATGAATTACACAATGAGGAAAAAGGTCCAGTTATAAAGTGACATTCAATTTGCAAAGAAAACAGATGGTCTGAGAGAACTTTTACAAAAAACCAAAAAAGCCCCCAGAGCCCCACTCCCTATTTACCAGCAGGTCCCACTAACATTTAGTTATGGTTACTGGAGACTCTCGATACTGTCAGAGCCTCATGGTAGAAGGCAGAAAGAAGTCAGGCAGTTGGCAGGCTAAGAGCCCGCTAGCAAATCCTCTCTTCCATGTAACTTTTACTTGCAAAGCAATAGCCATACCTGTGTGCCCATCCTTGCAGTGAGTGCCAGGGAGAGTGTTTTCCTTATGGCCTCCTGCAAGCCTCTGGAAAAGTCAGACTCACCCTGACTCCTGACTCCCAGCTGATCCAGAGGTCGCCCCTGGTCAGGAAACAGGCTACCGCGTGCCTGGCCAGATGGTGTATCCACCCTTCTTGTCTCAGCTGGGTCATGATTGCATCGATCCAAGGGAAGCCTGTCTTGCCCTCTGCCCACTTTGCCAAGGCTTCAGGGTTCCTGTCCCAGGGAATCTGGATGCAGATGGGGTTCCCCTCCATTCGATCAAACTTTGGGTTGTTTGTGGCTGCTGTATAGAAAAACTCCCGCCACAGAAGCTGCCCGTACAGAGAGAGGGGTGGCGTGCTGTTCCGCTTTACCTGTGGAGGAAAAAACAAGGGTACTCACAAGCAGGGGAGGACTGGCTTCATTAATCTGAGCTGCAAGCCACCCATGCATTTATATACAATTCCCAAGTCAGTTACTGACAACTGCCATAAAGGAGCTCAGTTCCAGATCATCCTTCACCACAAACCCCAGGTAGTAAAGTTAGTGCTGCTTTTAGCTTACTCTGTGCACTGACAAGAGACTTGAACGATCCAAAACTAACAGCAAAAAGCTCTACATGGCTCATGACACAGAAGTCCAGATTGAAGAACAGGGTACCAGCAGATTTAAAGTTTGCTTGACTATAATACAGGAGAATCACTTTTCCTCACCCCACCCTGAGCCTCTTCTGTAATAGCAACAAGCTTAGCCCAACAGTCAAACACAAGGGAGGCAACAGCAACTTTTGCAACTGTTCTGGCAGGCTGCGTGGGAACCAGCACCACGCTATGCCCAAAACCAGCCCGCTCTCCAGATGAACCTTTGGTCTTACCTTCTTATACAGCTCCCAGAGACGATAGTAAAACAAGCGGCAGGACAAGCAGCCAAAACGCAGGTAGGGACTGAGTCCTGTAGGGCTGGCCAGCAATGAATTGGCATTCATCCTTGGTCTTTCGTAATTTGCAACCCATGCCTAGACATATTCAGGAGAAATGAGCCAAAAAAACCCCAAATCTGTGGGACTCTGCTAAGGGCAGGCCTCTGTGCAGGTGGTGAGGCCACTCAGGTCTGACAGCAGAGTCTCTTCTATTCACCTCCAACCACCACCGGGAGAGTTCTCAAGTGGACAATCCCAACCCCCACACCCCATTCAGGACACGCAAAACTTTTGCTCCAGAATTTAAAAGAGTTAGTGATTTTGGCCACAAAAGGGACTAAATTTGCTTTGCATATGAGAGCTAATAGCCCTCAGATCTTCTAGGGACACAAGCTAGTGCAATTGTTTATGTCCAGGTACGTCTATCACAGTTCACACACTAAACAAGAAAACTGGCAAAATTCAGACCTTTTTGTAGAGTATTATATTGACAGTTTATTCCCCCTTCAGCATGAGAATTTATGCTTTGATCTCTACAACTGCCACCAAGACACCCAGGATTAAAAAGATACAAACTGGTTAAAAATGAGTCACACCTCTGCAGCTGGGTAATCTTTCATTATCTGAAATTGTTTGCCTTGTGCACTACAATCAAGAACACATGCCCCATAGACAAAACCCGAGTATTTCAGCGAGGTGTTCAAGGAATGCCAGCCAGTGAGACACCGTATTAAGAGGGTGATGTACAAGGGGAAGGCATTCTTTTATGAGCACGTACTTGGCACCAATACCTGAGCTAAAGACAAAATGAGATGGTGTGGAGTGTGCAGGAGGAACTGAGCAACCTAGAATGAGAGTTTCCAACTTTGCATTCCTCTAAAGGAAACTGAGGGGTAGAAACAAGGAATAGAAACCTATGTGCTTCAAACAGCAGCATAATTAATATACAGCTCTACTTCTTTGGGCCTGAGGAAGCCCAGGAGCTCCCTGCTCCACATGCAACCCAAGATCACAGGGGTACTCCAACAATACCAAACACCCCTTCCAGAGGTGAATGCTGCAACCGCTGCTTGGAGCAGGGAAACAGAGCAATAGCCAACGCTCAACATTTTTCGTTTGGAGGCAAAGCCTGCAGGAATCACCACTTAAATCTGTTATTTACAGATAGGGTTACCTTTCTTTCCAAGTGTTTATCCAGCCGCGCCAAGGCTTCTGTCTCCCCTCCTTGCCAAACTGCAGGGGCCAGACCATCCGTAGGAAAGCCTGAATGGAAAGAACCTTGTAAGATCTGAAGCCACATGCAGACAAACAGTATACATTGGATTAAGCATTAATAGCAGCAAGACACTACATACTGCAATTGCCTAACAGCTTACTTGCTGCTCTAGTCCTTCTACACCAGGCAAATCATATGGAACACGGGGAGAGCCTGCTCATGACATGACACAAGGGACTCTCCCTGCCATGCTTCAGGCAGCTTTCTGGGGACTTTTCCCATTGTTCATATGCCAGCACTCTCTCGTGTGGGTCAGCCCTACCCACAGGGCTCTGCTCCAAAGGCCAGAGCAGCTGGCAAAGGCACATCTGCTCCACTGCTCTGCCTTACAAAATACCTTGCAGCTCACTAGAGAGCCTGGCCGCTCCTCATAAGGCTCCTATTCTGCTGAAAGCGGGTGCTGAGGAAGGGAACTAGATTAGTGCTGAAGAACTGATGCAAAAGGGGAAGTAATAATGCAGTTGCCTTGTGCTGCTCTGGGCTGACTGAGGAGCCTCCCCGGCAGCAAGCAGACCACTGTAAGGCTGCAGGCAGTCTTGCATTAAGCCAGGCAATAAAGGCAGCAGATGGACCCGGGACTGTGAGCCTCAGGATACTCCTGTTGTGAAGTCCTCCGCTTTTACATGACTGCTGAAACTATGCCTTAAGGTACAAGGTGATACCCCTATAAAGTTGGTATGGAGCCTCCAGTCACACACGCACACACAGAGACAGTACTCTGCATTAATCCTTTCTTCCCTTGCATTTAGATTCACTTCCCTGATGGCTGTGTCCATCCAGCTCGAGTGCTGCCAGTTTTGGGCCCCTTCCCACAAAAAAGACATTGGGGCGCTGGAGTGGGTCCAGAGAAGGGCAACGAAGCTGGTGAGGGGTCTGGAGAGTAAGGTCTTACGAGGAAAGGTTGAGGGAGCTGGGGTTGTTCAGCCTAGAGAAAAGGAGGCTGAGGGGAGACCTTATCGCTCTCTACAACTCCCTGAAAGGAGGGTGTAGAGAGGCGGGGGTCAGTCTCTTCTCCCAAGTCACAGGCGATAGGACAAGAGGAAATGGCCTCAGGTTGTGCCAGGGGAGGTTCAGATTGGGTACTACGAAAAATTTTTACACTGAAAGGGTTATTAAGCCTTGGAATGGGCTGCCCAGGGAAGTGGTTGAGGCACCATCCCTGGACGTATTCAAAAGGCGGGTTGACATAGTGCTTAGAGACATGGTTCAATGATGGTGGGGTTTTTGTGTGTTTTGTTTTGTTGTTGTTGTTTTGTTTTTTTTTTTATCAGAGTTAGGTTGATGGTTGGACTAGATGATCTTAAAGGTCCCTTACAACCTAGACAATTCTATGATTCTATGATGTAGGCCTTGTATTCTTCATGCCTCAGCTCTCTATTCATCCCCCTTCTCCAAGAAAAGTACAGGACCCATAAGGCATAGCAGGATGAGTGAAAGAAGTTTCTGTAATATCTTTTGTCTTGCTAAGCTCCCAAATTGGTGCTGCTTGTCAATAACTGAATGAAATGATCTAAGCCTGGTACACAGTTAGTTTACCTCTTCGGGTCTGTTACGCAATGTGTCACGGATGGCAGTAGGAGGAAAGCAGCTGGCGAGGACATGAGACACTGATACAGTAGTTACATGCTCAGTATAACAGAGAACATAAAGACAGATGCAGAGCACTTCAGAGCAATGCTAAAGGGGACACTGTGCATTGACAGTAGCGCAAGGGACAGCAGCCTGATTTCATGAGGTCCAGCACTCGCTGAAAACATTAGGCTGCTTCTGCGGCTAGAGGCAGCCCAGGTCAGATGAGAACACTGAGCTGTCCTGGGCACGTGCCAGCCATCAGAAACAGCTTCACTAGATCCCGTTTCAGCTGACAGTTAACCCTTGCCCTCGCTCTCAACACATACCCAGCTCTTCCAGGGATGGGACCCCATACACGTCATCATGGTTCTCCTGGATGTCCACTTTACACGTCTCCATCTGCTGGCTCATTATGGTGCTCACCGGTTTCTTTGGGAGCTCCATACGGCTAATGATGGCCTGGAAGCGCTTGTAGGTGAGGGGTGGCTTGTGGCCATTCAGCTCAATTATTCTAGAGACAAAATAAGCATGGTGAAACAATACAGCCTTACTACCACAAAAGAAACAAGGGAATGACAGCTAAACTGCATCCCACTGTCTCTGCTCACGACAGCCTTTCACTTTGGATACAGATCTACCTTCCACTTGATGCATCCCTCAAAGGGATATTAAAAACAAACAAACAAACAAAATCCCAAGACACACCAGAAAACAAAACCCCACATACTAATTCATCTCCATGGGAATAAAACAGAACAGCTCCATCTGAATTTGGCTTAGCATCACATTTCTCTCCCAGAGCTCTTCATCAGACCCCTGTACAAAATCTCAATCTAATTACTGCCTTTGTCTCCCCAAGATGGCAAATCTCAGACCTGCAAATGTTCCCCCGACACCATGTGGTATCCTAACCCAATTCTGACCTTACTTCATCCTGCTCTGACACAAGAAATCCCAGCCTGTTAGGTGGACGTGGGGGGTCACTATCTCAGATGAGGCAAATCCCAGTTTGCGTCATCCGTCTCTCCCGTGATTAGAGAAATCACCATCCTCCCCCATGCCATAAGGTCACGAGCGGACCTGTTTCATGCTATTCGTCTGTGTCAGATCATGCTAAGGAAAAGAGAGCCACGGTTCCCCATTCCTCTACTTCACTAAGCATCTGATGTGGGAAGCTGGCATAGAGCAGGGGGCTTAGTGAAGGATCAGATCGGCAATTGTGCTTGCTAGGCAGGGAGGGCTGGGGCAAGCAAGAGCCACAATCGCAGAGAATACAACATCCTGAGAGATAAGGGAAGTAGCAGCTTGCTAAAGCTGACACAGCTGAGCAAAATCGCTTTAGGCTGAATCTCACGGAGCAAGACTACAAAGACCACCAGAGTACGTGAGGACCCTAGACGTCACAACATGCATGTGAATAGGGGTGAATACCTATGTTCTCGGAAAGATACCGAACATGTTAAACAGTTACAGGAAGTAATATGAATATGCATGTACTGCTGAAATATAAGCCTGAACCCCTTGACCATGGGTATGCGTATTTGGAGGAAATATCCCCTACGTGTCCGGCGCCACAAATAAAGAATGCCTGCTTAATAACTCCGGCTATTGAATCTCTCACTGCGTCACATCCGCAGCCTCATTTTTCCTGGGACTTTGAGAAGCCCCCCTGGGCAAGGTAAGCTTCCCCCGGATGAAAGGTGCCATTTCTAACCCCCTCTCCCGCGGGGAGAGGAAGGAGTTAACAGCAAAGCAGACAGCACGGGGATGGCCAGCATTACATAAAGCCGAGGCCGCCAACCCCACAGCTCACACAGGAGCTGCAGCAGAGCCGCCCTTCCCCACCCATTATACAGTCAACAGCTTATGCAAGGGGCTGGGCTTAGAGCCCAGCGTTTCGGCGGACGCCATGTGCCGTCCCTTCCCTCTCCCTCCCTCCCCGGCAGCCGCACGTGTAGCGAGGAGGAGCGACACGCCGCCCCGGGGGCCTTCCCCGGGACCCTGAGCCCTCCCTCACGTGTGCTCGGCGCTGACCCGCCTCCCCGCCCCGCCGGGAAACCGCAACGTGGGAGGCCGGCCCCGCACCGCCGCCATCTAGGCCAGGCGCCGGCCGGGAGCCCCGGCCTCCCACACACCGCCGGCCGGGAGCCCCGGCCTCCCACACACCGCCGGCCGGG
>KZ508788.1:3093-13908 GCA_002844005.1 Limosa lapponica baueri | reverse complement strand
CTCGCCTCACCGACCTCCCCACTCTGCCTGCCTGCGTGGTGTTTGCCCAAGCACACATGGGGCGTGAGAGCAGCTGGATGCAGCTCCTGCCATGGAAACAGCAGAGATCGTGACTCTGCAGAGGGACTGGTGTCAAGGCAGGGAAAGCTGCTATCGATGTACTGGAAATGACTGACCGGTGTCTCCTCTAGATCAGCCATGCTTTCATCCTGCTGTTGGAAGTGCAGCGAGCACTCACTCGTTGCAAGCTTCCTATCCTGCATCCCTCCCCATCCACCTCCTTCCCGTAAAAGGCACCGGGTCGGGTAAGAAAAAGAAAGCAAACAGCCTGGGTGTGAGACACTGGGTTGATTCTAGAGGTCCCCGTGGCCTGTTACACATACCTGTGGCTTCAGCATACATATTTGTCTTGAATTTCAGGGAAATGACTTCTCCTAGCACTAATGTTGCAAGCATCACAGCGTCTCTGGAAGAATCAGAGCTGGGTATAGATCTCTCCCTCCCCCTGCCCCGCCACTTGCTTGTGTTGTTCAAACTGTCTTCTCTAAACTAAACACAGAAATTAGAGATGTGAAAAAAAAACCCAACCCTCAATTCTATCTTGTCTGCTCAATCAGCACATAGAGGATTACTTTGTCCTGCACAAGTTTGAAATACCCCAATCAATAAAATGTGCATTGCTTCTCCTGGGGGATTATTCTGCAGCCTTATCACACATGTATGGCACGTCTGCATGGGAGAATTGACCAGGATAGCACTCTCAGCTCGGCCAATATAACTCCCCAGTGTTGACAGTGCATTCCAAAATAAAAGTGATTTATTCTGGAATAATCAGGTAGCTCTGAGATAGTTGGTGCTGGTCAATCTCCTTAGGCAGAGCTTGGCTACAGCGTGGCAATGGTTCTGACAAGTGCTTTGAATAAAGGCTTGCCTAAGTGCAAAAACCGACAGGTGGAGTTACTCTGCCGTAGCTGTGCCTGCCTACCTGCCTCACAGGGATGCTCTGCTTTGGGGGGAAGGTGATTTAAAGTTGTAGGTGATTTAGAAATTTCAGAGTTAAGGTGGTAATGAACAGGTTATAGCGCTAATTGGAGCCGTTGTGACAATACAGCCTGGTCTCCTGCATAGCACCAGCCTTGGACTTCCCTGAATTAATTCCTGCTTGAATTAAAGCTGATCTTTTAGGAAAAAAAAAAAATCAATCTTGATTAAAAATACTCCCAACGATACTGAATTCAGTAGGACACTAGCAATATTATTCTGATGGCTGATCATTTCCCACTAAATAATGTACACTCTTTTTCATGCTTAGAGTTGCCTGGTTCGAGATTTCAACCTCTGGATCTTGTTACAGCTTTGCTGATTTTTTTACAAACAAGTGCTTACAGACAGATGAAGCTACCTTTTAACCTAGTTTTTTCAGAAGATAAATACATTTAGCTTCCTTACAGAACATGTTTATTATGCTATAGCAGCAGAATTCACTTCCTTATGCAGACGAGACCTAGATATTTTCTTGCCCTGCTGCCTGGTTGTATGTTAACACAATAACTCATATTGTGAAGAACCAGCACAGGATTATTTCTGGCTTAGGATTGTGCTGCTCCATGTTCCCTGAGTGGTTTCAAAATAAACAATTCTCACTAGTGGAGGTCTGAGGCTGGAAGACAGGCAGCGTTGACAGGTTCTTCATGTTGGGAAATCTGGCTGCCTCATTAGTGTCCTTGTTCCCATGTCCTGCGAGATGCCTGTGCTGCTGCCGGTGGCTGGCAGACCTGCCTGCCAGCCGACCAACACACATGCATCCATACACACTCCTGCATCTTATTTAATCCTTCCCTATGTGAACAGAAAACCTTTTACAATATGACAGACAGTGCTCCTCTGAGGAGAGAGCTCTCCCCTTCCCCCTTAAATTATGTGACCTACTTGAAGGCAAGCAAATCAGCTGATAACCAGCAGCCTGGCTGATAAAATAGCAATAGGCTTTGGGGTGTAGGTCAAACCCAGTGGTGAGACAGTATAAATTGCATTTCCTGGCCACACAGGAGACCTGGATGTACTCATCAGCGTGTTAGAGTGGGAATAGGTCCTTTGTAAGTCACATAGAATAGCAAACAAAGCAGCAGAAAATACCACCAGTTTTGAGTATTTCTGGGTCTTCAGGAAGACCCCTTTGGGGTTAGAAATAGGGCTTATTCCACTACCCGGAATGGGAAACGGGAAGAAACCAGCTCAGCAGTTGAGGTAATTCTGGTGTATTTAAGGATTTATTGTTCCGTGTGTGTGTGTGGATCTGAATTCCAGTTAACACAAGCATTCCTGATGCAAACATTTATAAAGTGTGGGACTAACGAGTCAAAGCATCAGTCTACCTTTGTATACGTATTAACACATGTACACATGTATATACAAACATATATGTAAGTACATGTATACCTGTACATATGTGTCTCTGTGTGTGTATGTTCAGCCTGTACATAGTCAGTGTGACCCCACAATGGCATCCAAGCAGGAACCAACAACCCAGGAGGGTTCACTTGTGACAGGAGTATTACTTTATTGGACCTATGGGTGATTCCTCTGGTTTGCTGTGTACCTCAGCAAAGTTAGCCTGAGCATTCAAGGTTTCCAGTTTGAACGGCAGATACTGCCTGGTAACAGCAGGTCTCAGCTGTCACACCATTATTTCATATTTGCTGATAATTAATACAGGAGAGGGAAGCCAATGCAAAACCCGACCCTGATTTATCAGGTCAGAACAGCCGGATCAGGTCTCTCTCTGCTAGGTAACAAACACGAATCAGGGTGAGAGAATAGAAAATCTCTTAGTATCATCCCCAAACAACACCCATTTCTAGCACCAGCATTTCCCATTATGATACAGCATCTTTCCAGACTCTCCCTGATTTTCAGGAGAAATGGCTGTGGCAGGGTAGTGCTGCCGTGGCTCTCTGTTGTGCAGGATAATAGATGTCTCTGCAGTCGCAAACTGGGAAAACATGGAGCACCTGGGGAGCCCAGTGCAGAGGCAGCCTGGTGTCACTGCAGAATTGGACCAGGTTTGGTCCAGGTGGATTTATTAGCTGTGGTCCTGTGCCAGCCGTGTTGGCCCAGGCAGCTGCTGCAAAGATGCTTCAGTGCCAGCCCCACATGCCATCCTCCAGCACCTTGGTGGCACCAGCTGGAGAGCGCTTGGATCCAGCTGCACCCAGCTCAGGCACCTTCCTGGACCCCAGGACATGGGGGAACCCATGCAGAGTCTGCTGGAACTCAGCCCAGAAGGGACTAAGTCCCAGCTGGATCCAAACCAGCTCTGTAACTGGATCAAAACCAGCACTGCCTGGGCTCTTCAGCCTCCGCATGTCTGGTGCCAGGGCCCTGGAGCAGTCATGCTGACTCAGCTCTTTCTGGAGGCAACGGGGGTCCAACGGGACCTCTGCCACACCAAAGCAGCCCTGGGCTTTGGTTTCTGGACCCGAGCTGTTTCTGGAAGCAGTGCAGGTGCACCATCAGCTAATAAGTTCGGCCACATCCCAGACTGTCTCTGCATCCGGGGCATTCTTAATTCCCAACCTGGATAATCCGACTGCACAGAAGTGGAAGAGTAGTGTGTAAGAAATAGTTAATGATGGTTTCTCCTGCCTGTCTTGTTCTTTCCTGGTTTCTTCAGGACTTGACTGGGAAATGGCAGGGACCTGATTTGACCATGGGCAGCGACCGGGAGTGAAGGCAGCAGCAAGTTCCTTCCACCCCCAAATTACAGCATCACCATCTGGCAGATCTCTGAGCCTGGATGCTTCCCCTGTCCTGCTCCGCCGGCGTGAAAGTCAAGTTCTGCCTGAGACAGTCCCACCTGAGACCTGGCTGAACATCTGCACCAGAGGTGCTGCGGTAATGAGCTGTATTATAAAGTGTGGTTGTGGCAGAAGTGACACTAGAGGGCAGGGCTGGCACACGGTTGGAGCCTTCCCAGGCAGGGCTGTGACAAGCCTGGGGCTGTACTGGGGAGGACTGGGGTGCAAGTGGACAAGACTGCGGCAGGACTGGGGCTGGGGTGGAGGGGAGCCCTGGCCTTGCTGTCCCTCTTCGCCTGCCCTCTTGCCAGGCGTGGGAGGCAGGAGTGGGTGCAAAGCACCCGGCAGCAAAGGCTGTGAGCTCTGCAACTGCTTTCTGGGGTGCGTGGGGATGCTAAGGCATGGGGCACATCTCCAGCTGCCCACGCTGGGCTTCTCTGCTAAGCGCTTGGCCTCTGTCACCATCCAGGAATGGTATGAAATCAGACCCCGAGGGCCCTGGCGTCAAGTTAGAAATCACAGCACGGCACAAAACATCACGGTTTATACACACTGCCCAGTTCCTGCACGTTTCCCGTGCACCCCCACTCTCCACCTCATCCCTGTGGGCTGCAGCAGCCTCTGCTTTCCACCCACACCAGGCAGAAGGAGCTGGCTGGGACCTGACCGCCTGCACAGCAGAAATGACTCAACAAGGCAGGGTGAAAACTGGCAGCCTGCGGCAGAGAAGTGAGAGGTTAGCTGGGCGTGAGGAAGCTGCTGCTCTCTGCCTCTGGCTCTGCAGAAAAGACGATGACCTTGGGGGAAGGTGTCCCTGTACCCATCCTGGGGTGGTCCCCAGTTCAGAGGGATGGCTGGGGCTGGCTCTGCTTGCAATGGCTTGGGAGCAGCTGGGATGCAGTGATGCTGAGCTCTTTGCTTGGGGCTGGAAGTGGCCCCGCTTCCATGGCTGGGTCAGGGAGGGAGCAGCAGCCCGGCTCCCCAGGAGCAGGGTGGGCAGGTAGCAGGCTGTGATTTATGAGGCAAGCCCTTGGAAACTCTCAGAACCCAGTGCTTAAGTGCTTCTGAATGGCAGCATTAATTACTATTAAAAACACACATTTATATCTCTCTCACCTGCTTTAAATCCTGTGAAATTAGATTCCCTACCCATCCCTTCCAGCCTCAGTGGCAGCTCAGGGTGTTTTATAGGCCTATAAAGCCCTGCAGTACCTGCTGTCTACATGGGCTCTTATTTACGAGGCCTTTAACAGGCTTCCTGGCTGCACCATCTGAGCCCCCTGATCATTTCATTCCCGTGTCCCTTGGAGGGAGCGGTCCCCTTGGCCACCCCGCCGGCCGTTCCTCCCCTCAGGGAGCAGCTGATGCAGAGACCCGGCTACCTGGGATGGGAGTGAGGTCATGCCGGGAGTCCTGATCGAAGCCATTTCCACCATTTGGCCCAGCCTCTCTGGTTTTATGTAGAAAAGTGATTCAGCAAGACAAGTGCCTCGTGACAGGGTTGTGAATGTCCTCGTTCACTCGTCCTTTACGGCAGAGTCATGCTGGCATCACCAAAAGTCACCCGGCACCTCCCAGGGCTGGGAGATGAGCAGCCCTAAACCCCCAGATTTCCTAAGCACAGAGGCAGTAGTTTGTATATACATAAAATTATGTTTGTGCCGGTCCTACATAAAAAGCAAATACAATTTCCATGGTTTTTACTTTCTTTTTGGAGGGTGGAGGCGAACTATGTAGATGTGTCTTAAAATAGCCAGCTTTTCCCTAATGGATTGGAGCCGTTTTGCAACTCATCCTATATTGAATGCCTTGATGGTGCGTTTAAAAATATACTCAGCCTTTGAACTGAGATGCGAATCCCTTTTTGTTGGGGGGGGCCCCCTTGTCCCCATGTCACAGAGGGCAGGGTGGGGTGGAAGTGGGAGCTTGGTTCTTCTCCAGAGCTCTCCCATATAATTTCTCTGTCGTTGGCTCTGCCCCCTCAAGCCCTTCTGGGTCCTCAGACCTGCTGGAGACCGCATGCTGCTCTGGGGAATTGGCCAAATTTGTGTGCCTGTGTCAGCCTGCCGGGGAGGAATTGATAGATATCTCTGCCTCCTGACTCCCAGGTGGAGCATGTTAATTTATAGATTGGATCTGTCGCTCCTGATAAACGATATCTTACTTCCCTAATGCCGCCTTCAAATTGAGTTTTTAAGGCTAGGTCAGGTGGAGGAACCAAAGGGTGACTCTGCTTTTGCTTTGCTCTGCCTTCGTTCCCAGCAGTTGGGCTGAAGCTGGCTTTTCAGGCAAGAGAGGGATCTGGTGTGGCCAAGTGGGCAGAGGGTCCGCCCCAAGCGGGGCTCCGAAGCCTGGCTCCCCTGGCTCCCCCAGGTGCTCAGTTTGCTCTGATGTGTTTTTGGGGAGGACCAGCGGGGGCGTCTCTGCGGGATGTGCTGTCAGCACCCTCCATCCCTCCCTCCCCACTGTGCCCTGCAGGGGCAGGAGTAGCCAGCTCCCCTAGGACAGGGTTGCCACCATAATGGGACCCCTCCATCCAGCACCCACTGCTCCCCTCACAGCATCGTGCCTTGCTACCCTGCCCTTTCTGCCTCTCCAGCCAAAACACGGGTTATTTACAGAGGAGGATCCGATTTTCCCTGCTAGAAGAGCCATTTCCTACAGCCTGGCAAGGCCAAGAGAATATCTGGGCTGTGCTGCTGGGCTGCAAAGGGTCCCTCTTGTTGTCTCTCCTCCCTTCTGATGAAGATCAAGGGTCCGAAGTCTCTGTAGGATCCGCTCTGGTCTCTCCGAGGAGTGGGGTGTAATCCCTTGTCCCTTGAAGGGATAACAGGAGGGAAGGAGGCTAACTCTCCTGGGCCTGGAGAAGAGCAGAAGAGCTGCATTTCCCTCCTTCTCCCCAGCAACGTGAACAAAACAAAAAAACCCCAAACCTTCTCCCAAAGCACCTTGACTGATGCCCAGGAAGAGGGGAGGATGCTGAGCTGCCTGCTTGGGTGGGCAGACCTTGCTGAGGAGGGCGCCAGAGCCTGGGCTTGCCCAGGAGCACAAGGCAGTACCAGAAGGCTCCCAGCATTGGCTCCAGCCCACACCTGAAGCCAACAATGTACCCCATTGTCAGTCTCCAGGGAAAAGTGGCATTTCCCTTTCTCTGCATGTTTCAGGTGGCGTCAGCTGAGCATGAATCCCTTCAAGGGACGCGCCTGAATGAGCACAAGCAAAGCTTTGGTGAAGATCCTTCTCCAGCAGCAGAGAGGACCGTTTTCTGGAGCGTCGCCAATGGCTTAGAGCTGTACATACGTGAGCAGCTTTGTTCCTCCTCCAGGGAGCTGACTAACAAAGTTAAGAGTTGGCCAAACATCCAGGATTAACCATATCATTGCTCTAACCCTCCTGAGGTTACGGTGGTTAAAGGCACGTGCGTGAGACCTGTTTAGCTTGTCATTATCAAGCCCTGGTTGTTTTCTTGTTCCCAGAGAATGGAGTTTTCTGAAGCCACCTCTTTATGCCCTTTATGCCTGAGTGTCACTGTAATAACACAAAATAAATCAGCCCAGTGATTACCTTCCACAGGTGATGAAAGAAGAAGCCAGTAATGCCTCACAGAGGCGGGAACCTTCTGCTCAGGGCTAACTCTGAAACCTAGTAAACCATCATCCAAACCACACCACAGCCCTTGCCCAATTTCTAGCAACCACAGCAGGCAAAAATTCCCTGCACAACAATCACAGCCGTTTGAGATCACCAATCCTGCAGCACATTGGAAACTAAAAATGGTGGAGCTGGGAAAAATAAACGGAATTTGAACTTCCAATTAAAGAAACGCAGAGGAGATGGCTGTGATTTGATCCAGATTTAATTCAATCCAAGCTTCCCCCTTTAAAGATTTGGGTTTTTTTGCCCCCAGCTGCTGCAGACTCTCCCAACCGCTGCAGTGCAAGCTGCAGAATAAACCTTGCTACCGAATTTAGGTCAAGCTTGCCAGGGAATACACAGGGCCCTGGCTATTATTAAATGAATATGGTGAGCAAGAAGACCACATTGCCAACGCAAGAGTTTAAATGATTTAAAGCCAACACCCAGCTCTGTTGCACCTGAAGGACCTGCGAGCAATGGAGAGGGGTCAGAAGCTGGCACGGGGCACGGGAAAAAATTGTGCTCATGAGCCATGTCTCCCAAAACTAATAAGTTGAAACCCTCAGCCTCCCTGTGGCGTGGGATCTTGGTGCCGAGGATGCATGACCCCAGGCAGAGAAAAAAAATGCTGGTCAGAGGAAGCCAGGGCAGAGTGGAGGCTGGTGGCAAAGTCCTCTCCAGCCACCTCCTCCCCTGCCATTCCAGCTGGCTGCACAGGAGCATTAACACCATAATTATATTTGTACTTTTTAACCTCTGGCTCCCGTTGGTATGATGCTGGATGCTCTCACACTGGGAATATTAACAAGGGGATTGCAGGACCCATGGGAGCCTGGCACCCACGAACGAGCAGGAGGAAAGGGGGCAAGGAACCCTGACCTCCCAAACCTCTCAGAGCAGAGGGAAAGCAGGCGAGGGCTGCCCGCAGCCGGGAGCTGCTGCTGGGACGCCCAACCATCAGCCTGGGACAGCGAAGGAGAGGAAGCACGGGTGAGGACGAGGAGCAGGCTCAGGCCAGGCATGGGGCTGGGAAGGTGGCTCCCTGCTCTGGCGTGACCAAGGCAATCCCTTTCATCTTGCTGTGGTCATCAACAACGGAGAATTGGAGCAGCGAGAGGGCTGCTGGCAGTGCTCCAATGCACGGAGCAGGTTGTACACTGCAAATCATCCCCTGGAGGGAGGCGGAGAAGGGCCAGCTTACGCCTCACAGAGGAGCTGTTGGCTGCTGTAACGTAACCCAGGAGCTGCAGGGCTCCTCTGAGCAGCCTGGTGATGGCAGAGGCACATCTTGGGGCATCGCACCCCTGCTGCCCCATCCCACGTGGGTTAGCACGGGGTCCATATAGTCAGAATCAACTGTTTGTTTGTTTGTTTTTTAAATTATATACATATCCTTTCCAGTAAGAAAGACTCCCCCTCCTCCTTCCTTGCTTCTACTTATTCCTCACAGGACCCTTCCCAGCTGCCTACTAGACACAAGCATTCACATAGCTTCTGCCCTGAGCCCCCACCCCCGTTTGCTCTGAGCCCCCAGGTTGCCAGATGCAGCAGGCAAGCTTCAGAAACGCACCTACCAAAGGTTGGAGGGGAATCATCTCATGGGCATGGCCAGTCCCACAATAACAGGTCCTGTGATAACTGGTCCCACTGCAGGTTACTGGGAGCCAGGGGGGAAAGGAGTGAGGCCTGTCATTGTGCATCTTGTCCCCAGCTCCCAGTGCACTAGGAATGGCATCACCCCCAAGCCCCCCAGCCGGGACCCTCGTTATACACCCCGAGCTGAGCTCCACATGGGTGCCCAGCACTCATTTTGTGCTGCTGTGACTCTGATTGCCTGATAAATGTAATTGAAGCCTCTGGCTTACCCTGGCGGTACTACACAGAGCTGGTGACAGGAGTTCAGGGTAGCCGAACCGCAGCTGTGGTGCCTCTGCCCTTGCTCTGGCACCTGGGGCTCCCGGGCAGTCAGTGCCGTGCTCCGGGTCGCTCCCGTGCTGCCGCCTCTGATCTATGGAAATGCTCTGCCACACAGCCCTGCTGTATCCAGCCAGCTCCTACAATCTTTTAACCTGCACCTCTTTGCTCGTGCAGAATCTTTCCCTCACTCATACACTTGAAGGAGGCCCTTTAATGCACTTCTGCTTTATTACTTGTCCTTTTCAATTTACCTCTAGCCAGTTACGCTGTGTGAGGCCAAACTCTTCTGCACCACTTGCCAACGATACTGTGTTGTTGCAGACAATTAGACAAAGAAGCCACTCAAAGGATTCTCCAGGTAAGGTTACTTACATCTCAAAATCCATGGGTAAAACAGAAGACCGGAGCATCACAGGGTTATTGGATCAGGCATCAGCGAGTGGAGATCTGTGATTGCAGAGCCCATGGGCTTGGGAAAGTGCTTTTTCTCCAGCATCCCAAGGGCTACCGGCAGGATTAGGAGCATTACTCTGCAGCAGGATCATTTGAGCGCAGAACTTGCTAGTCATCAAGCTGAGCAGCAGCCTTAAAATACGGCATGAAAAGTCCACATCTCTGCAGAGAAGGGGCTGGGCTGGGTCTGGTGGTGCAGAACTCTTCCCTGCCGATGTGGAGCTGGGCACTGTAGGGTGGCTGATCACCTCTCAGGGAGCACTCTGATAGAAAACCAATGACAGTTGTAGGGCCAGGGCTCTGGCAACTAGTATTGTCCCTCCTTTTAATTGCAAGCTCTTTTGTTTGAAGCGAAGAATGCCCACAGATAAAATTATATCAGCTAAAATTCAGTGCATCCCACACTGAAGATATCCAGGATAGATAGGCCATCTGGAACGAGTCTTTTCATCTGTTTTATTGAACAACTGTTACAGATCTGGAGCCCCCGTGGTTTTCCACAGTCTCAAAAAGCTCCTCCAGCCAAGATCTGTTCAGCATCAGGGCACTTCTGCTACTCACAAGCCCACTGCCCCCCCTCCATCCCAAAGCAAAGAAAAGTCAGTGCTCGCCATTGCTGAGCAAAGCAAGCAAAGAGAGGCTTCTTTTTTAGGGTGGGACAGCCATAGTGGTGCCTAGTGTGGAAAGCAAGGCTGGAAGAGTCAGATCTGCTCTCGCACAGGCATTTCTTTGCCCCTTGGCTTCCACCAGGCTATTTGTTCCTTGCTCTCTTTGCTGGAGTTGGCCATCTTATGGAGCAAAGGCCCAGCTAGCAAAATATCCCTAAAACATGGGGGAGGAAGGAGGCACAAGGCAGCCTCTGGGCCGCAAAACTCTGCTCCCCGGACTCTTTCTGCCTTGCAGGGCTGGCCCCATCCCCTCCCAGGAGGGGCCAGGCTCTTCGTTTAACTCCCAAAGCAACTGTGGCATCTCAGCTCTCAGGAGTCCCCACCTCTCTGGAAACCTCTTTTTT